>JAJSRW010001352.1:40000-52207 GCA_022414725.1 Microglena sp. YARC | reverse complement strand
TTATCCATATTGTAGTAATTGAGACTCACAAACGTTTAAGATGTGGTTGCGCACGTATAGTGATGGGGAGAGCTCGATAAGTAGGGGGGAATGGGGCCACTGATATTGAGTCTTTGGTGTAGAAACCAAGTATTGTGAGGAGGTGCCAACAATTATATTGAGGTTGGTCAAATAGATGTGAATTTCGTGGGTGGGACGGGCGCGTCGAGCTGAAGTATTTTATAATATGTAGTTATCTCACTCAGAGGGAGTAAGCCCAGGCTCAAATTTTTCAGTCACGCTGATCGAGTAGTCTTTTGTAGATGTGCGTACAATGGGTGCTTGTAATGGCATGTATTGTATTGGAGATATAATGAGTCACTTTTCAATATCGAGTCTTAGCTGGGACGACCTAATGTTAGATGGAGAGGGGAGGCGGAGGAAGAGGAGGAGCGCGCGGTGTGGGGGTGCAGAGTGAGGGGGTGGGGGGGGGGGGGGAGGGCGTGGGGGGGGGGGGTCTGCTCTATTATGCTGTGAGTTGCGCTACTTGTTGCTGAACTTTTTAACTCTGACCTCAAAATGTCATTCGGAGACACTTCTGAGTATGGCATTGGGAAGGGTAGTCAATAAGCAGCCACTTTGGAGCCAGGTGCAAGTAAGTTTTTACCCCCCCCAACCCCAACCCACCACCTAACCCAGCCCAGACCAGAGTATGAGAGGTAAATGGCTGGTGATCACAATGGCAGTTTATTGGAACACTTAACGACTTAGGTATTGTATGTGGATGTTTGTGTGGGTGTTTGTCCCCCCCCCCCCCCCCCCCTAACGACCCACCCCAACACCCGTCGCCCCACCACCCACAAGAGTCCGCCCCGACCCCCCCCTGCAACCAACTTAGAACGCCGCCTATTCTGACTTGTCTGCGCGTTTTGCTTTCTCTTCGTTCGGAATGCTGATGCTGATGCTTGTCCGTAAGTGAGATCGTCCCAGAGAGAATTTATGGGGCACAGCTTGTGAAGGAGCTGTAGTAGTGACCTAGTTCTAGAATCAACCGCCTAGTCACAGGGGCGGCATTTCAATAATATAAAAAAGGCAGTCCTTGCAGGTTTTAATTATATATTTGGTGTGCCTGTTTGGGTGCCTTTTTATTGAGCCTGCCATGCTGCATCATTCGCCTGATTTGGAGAACCTGGAGTGGCCTCCGGCCGAGGCCATTAAACATGTCGGCCGATTGGTGAGGCCCCAGGCGGAAGTGTAGTTGAACCATTGCTGAGAAAATCTGTCCTGCTACAGTTTTTGTTTAGAACGTTTTGATATAGATGAAAACTCCAGTTTCTGCGCCCTGTAATGTGAAGGAGGTGTGTACCAACACTGGCAAGATTGTGCAAGGAGTGATGAGTCGCAGTAACCTTACGAGCCGCTCTCTCTCGCCACTACACCACACGGTAGATGACTTTGAGTGATGTGGCATTAGGGTGGGAAAATCCCTTCTTGTGGAAATATCTGAGGATGCCATTATGTGCGCCCATATTTAAATTTACGGTAGTTTGGCATCGTCCTTGAGAATTTTTCATAAAAAAAGTGATGGAATATTCTGATATAGCCTAGAGCGGATTGATTCTAATAGTATTTAATGAGGGCGGGACCGTACTCATAACAAGACATGTGATGTACCTGTAGAGCGTATCTACACATCAAATTGGTTAACGGTCGTCTTTCTATATCTATACCTGGTGTAGTGTGGAAACGTGTGAGGAGCATGTAATGAATCAAGGGATTTGCAACAAAGGGCATAAACATCAACTATCATTTATAACATCATAACATAACACTTGGCATACAATCAACTGTCTTTATAAATCATACATAACAACTAGGCATAAACAGCAACTGTCATTTATAACATATACACAGGGAAATACACAATAACTGTCATGTATAGACATGAGTAACACACGTGAACGGAGTAAGCATACACGACTGTATACATTAGACTTATACAATAAGATGTGAAACATCTGGTAGCAAATATAGGAAGAATTAGAAGATAGCAGGTTGCGAGTAGATATTTAGCGCACTGGTGCAGATACGTCTAGACTCACAGATGTATTATGTTGCACACGCACGTATCGCTATATTGTGTTTAAGCGCAGCGGTGAGTGATTTCGATGTTGATGATATACGCAGAGGGGGGGGCTTGGAATTGGAGAACGGTGACCAGGCAGAGTTGGGATGAAAAAAACGTATAACAATCAATGTCAATCATTGTTATTTAATTTGTGCACACTACATCTTATGTATCTCATACACTCTATTGTATTCAATTTATATATATATATTTATTTATTCAATATACTTACATTAATTAATAAACTTTATTATTACTTATTAATGATACGTACTTTATTATTATTATAATTATTATGAATACTACTTCATTATAATTGTATTCATTATTATTATTAATTATTATTATTATAATTAATAAATATTAGTTTATTATTACTGCCGTAAGCGGAGAGCAGCCATTTGTTTTGCTAGCTATTCAGTTAAGTTCAAGTAACCAATCCAATATTGTCTGTATCAGGTGGAATTGGGGACGGAGCAGATCTAGAGAGGGTGCTGTGGTAGTGACGGAATGGCAAGGCAGGGGGGCCTAGGCATACGCATCCAGCATTGCACATGTGCATCAGGTCGCTATGCAGAAGGGCAGAGGATTCCGCCACCTCCTTCTATACCAACCGATGAGCTCATAGTAGTTGGATTTGTTAGGCTCGTGTTGCACTGCTCACCGTGTTTTGTTATGTCTATTTAAAATGGTATGTTATCTACTTCTATACACGTCCTATACATATGTCATCCTGATGTACGTCACCGCGTCTGTTGGATAGGTGGACTCCAGTCGTTAATTGTTTTACTTGTAACTCGATGGATTGTCTGGTGATTTTGAACAATCCAAGTCTCCTTTCAATCTTTTACCCCCATGAAGGTCTGTTGGAATCCTCGGAGTCCAATGGGACGTATATAGAAGGGTTCCCTGGTTGACACACGTCATGCCTTGGAATCTGCAACACTGTCGCTCTGTCTATGTGCATGCCCATCTGCTCTCTGTCCTTGGGCAGTTAGTTAAAGTCAGAAGTCCGGTAGAGAACGATTGTTTTGGGTTAGCTCAGTGCTTTATTTTGAAGTTTCAAGTGCCGACTTCGTTAACATGGTTGGGCAAGGTCCCTTGAAATGGCTGATTTACGTACCTCCTAGGAGGCCTGAAACTGTAACATGACATACCACCCCGACAGTCAACGACCATGAAACACAGGGCAAGATGGGGATTCAATGTCCATGAGGCGGTGAAACTAAACTTCGTAACATGTTGCTTGGAGTTGTCAGAAGAAGAAGAAGAAGAAGAGGAAGAAGAAGAAGAAGAAAGAAGAATAAAAAGAAGAAAAGAAGAAGAAGAAGATAAAGAAGAAGAAGAAGAATTGTAGAAGAAGAAGAAGAGAAGAAGAAGAAAGAAGAAGAATTGTAAGAAAATTGTAAGGAAGAAGAGAGAAGAAGATTGGAAGAAGAATTGGTAAGAAGAATTGTAATAAGAAGAAGAAAAGAAGATTGTAAGAAGAAGAAGAAGAGAATTGTAGAAAAGACGAAGAAGAATTGTAGAAGAAGATTGTAAGAGGAAGAATTGTACAGAAGAAGAATGTAAGAAGAGAGAAGAAGAAGAAGAGAAGAGAAGAAAAGAAGAAGAAGAAGAAGAAGAAGAAGAATTGTAGAAGAGAATTGTAAGAAGAAGAAGAAGAAGAAGAAATGTACAGAAGAAGAATTGTAAGAAGAAGAAGAAGAAGAATGAAGAAGAAGAAGAAGAATTGTAAGAGAAGAGAAGAAGAAGAAGAGAATTGTAAAGAAGAAAGATGGAAGAAGAAGAAGAAGAAGCGAAGAAAGAAGAAGAAGAATTGTAAGAAGAATTTAAGAAGAAGAAGAAGAGAGCAGAAGAAGAAGAAGCAAGAATTGTAAGACGAAGAATAAGAAGAAGGGAAGAAGAAGAATTGTAAGAAGAAGAGAAGAGAGAAGAAGAAGAAGAGAATGTAATAAGAAGAATTGGTAAGAAGAAGAAGAAGAAGAAGAAGAAGAGAATTGTAAGAAGAAGAGAAGAAGAAAAGAAGAAGAATAATTGTAAGCAGAAGAAGAGAAGAAATTGTAAGAAGAAAAGAAAAGAAGAAGAAGAAGAAAAGAAGAAGAAGAAAAATAATTGTAAGAAGAGAAGAAGAAAAATTTGTAATTGTAAGAAGAGAGAATTGTAAGAAGAAGAAGATGAAGAAGGAATGAATTGTAAGCAGAAGAATTGTAAGAAGAAGAAGAAGAAGAACAGAAGAGAATTGTAAAGAAAAGAAGAAGAGAAGATTGGTAAGAAAGAAGAAGAAGAAGAAGAAGAAGAAGAATGAAGAAGAAAGAAGAAGAAGAAGAAGAAGAAGATTGTAAGAAGAAGAAGGAGAAGAATCTGTAATTGTAAGAAGAAGTTGTAGAAGAAGAGAAGAAGAAGAAGAAGAAGAAAAGAAAAGAAGAAGAAGAATAAGAAGAAGAAGAGAAGAGAATTGTAAGAAGAAGAATTGTAAGAAGAAGAAGAATTGTAAGAAGAAGAAGAAGAAGAATTGTAAGAAGAAGAAGAATTGTAAGAAGAAGAAAAGAGAGAAAAGAGAAGAGAAAGAAGAAGATTTGTAAGAAGAAGAATTGTAAGAAGAAAGAGAAGAAGAAGAAGAGAGAGAAGAAGAAGAATTGTAAGAAGAAGTAATTGTAAGAAAAGAAGAATTGTAAAAGAAGAAGAAGAAGAATTGGTAAGAAGAAGAAGAAATTGTAAGAAGAAAAGAATTGTAAGAAGAAGAAGAAGAAGAGAAGAGAAGAAGAAGAAGAAGAGAAGAAGAAGATAAGAGAAGAAAGAAGAAGAAAAGAAGAAGAAGAAAAGGAAAGAGAGAGAAGAAGAAGAATTGTAAGATGAAGATGAATAGATTGAAGATGAAGATGAAGATGAAATGTCGAAACTTGTAATTTCGTAATGGGACCCGAATAAGGCAGGTGAATGAGGCAAGTATATAAGCATGTAGAAGAAAGAAGAAACTTGTAAGAAGAAGAAGAAGAAGAAGAAGAAGAAGAAGAAGAAGAAGAAGAAGAAGAAGAAGAAGAAGAAGAAGAAGAAGAAGAAGAAGAAGAAGATTGTAAGAAGAAAGAAGATAGAAGAAGAAGAAAAGAAGAAGAAGAAGAAGAAGAAAAATTGTAAGAAGAAGGAAGAAGAGAGAAGAAGAAGAATTGGTAAGAAGAAGAAGAAGAAGAAGAGAAGAGAAGAAGAAGAAGCAGAAGAAGAAGATTGTAAGAAGAAGAAGAAGAGAAGAAGAAGAAGAAAGAAGAAGAAGAAGTGTTGTAAGAAGAAGAAGGAAGAAGAAGAAGAAATAGAAGAAGAAGAAGAAAGAAGAAGAAGAAGAATTGTAAGAAGAAGAAGAAGAAGAAGAAAAGAGAAGAAGAATTGTAAGAAGAAAAGAAGAAGAAGAGTAGAAGAATTGTAAGAAGAAGAATTGTAGAAGAAGAAGAAGAATTGTAAGAAGAAGAATTGTAAGAAGAAGAAGAAGAAGAAGAATTGTAAGAAGAAGAATTGTAAGAAGAAGAAGAAGAAGAAGAAGAAGAAGAAGAAGAGAAGAAGAAGAAGAAGAATTGTAAGAAGAAGAAGAAGAGAAGAAGAAGAAGAAAAGAAGAAGAAGAAAAGAGAGAAGAAGAAGAGAGACTTGTAAGAAAGATTGTAAGAAGAAGAAGAAAGATGAATTGTAAGAAGAAGAATTGTAAGAAGAAGAGAAGAAGAAGAAAGAAGAATTGTAAGAAGAAGAAGAAATTTGTAAAAGAAGAGAAGAAAGAAGAAGAGAAGATAGAAGAAGAAGAAGAAGAAGAATTGTAAGAAGAAGAAGAAGAAGAAGAAGAATTGTAGAAGAAGAGAAGAAGAAGAATTGTAAAGAAGAAGAAGAAAAAGAAGAAGAAGAAGAATGTAAGAAGAAGAAGAAGAAGAACAGAAGAAGAAGATTGTAAGAAGAAGAAGAAGAATAAGAATTGTAGAAGAAGATGAAAAGACAGAAGAAGAAAAAAGAAGAAGAAGAAGAAGAAGAAGAAGAAGAAGAAGAAGAGAAGAATTGTAGATTGTAAGAAGAGAAGAAGAAGAATTGTAAAGAAGTAGAAGAATTGGTAAGAAGAATAATAATAAGAAGAAGAAGAAGAAGAAAGAAGAAGAAGAAGAAGAAGAAGAAGAAGAAGAAAAAAGATTTGTAAGAAAGACATTGTAAGAAAAGAGAGAAGAAGAAGGAGAAGAAAAAGAAGAAGAGAAAAAGAAGAATTTGTAAGAAGAAGAAGAAGAAGAATTGTAGAAGAAGAAGAACTGTATTGACTAATAGGATAGAGTATGAAGAGTAATGAAGAAGAAGAAGAAGAAGAGAAGAAGATGAAGAAGAAGAAGAAGAAGAAGAAGAAGAAGAAAAGAAGAAGATGTACAGAAGAAGTTGAAGATGAAGTGAAGCATGAATGATGTCTGAAACTTGGTAATTTCGTAATGGGAGCCCCCGAAATAAGGCAGGTGCAAGTTGAAGGCACGTATATACAGCATGTCAGAAGAAGAAGAAGAAGAAGAAGAAGAAGAAGAAGAAGAAGAAGAAGAATGAAGAAGATAGAAGAAGAAGAAGAAGAAGAAGAAGAAGAAGAAGAAGAAAGAAGAAGAAGAATTGTAAGAAGAAGAAGAAGAAGAAGAAGAAGAGAAGAAGAAGAAGATGAATTGTCAAGAAATTGTTAAGAATTTGTAAGAAGAAGAAGAAGAAAGAATTGTAAGAAGAAGAAGAAGAAGAAGAAGAGAAGAAAGAAGAAGAAGAAGAAGAAGAAGCAGAAGAAGAAGAAGAAGAAGAGAAGAAGAAGAAAGAAAGAAGAATTGTTAAGAAGATAGAAAGAAGAAGAAAGAAGAAGAAGAAGAAGAGAAGAAGAAAGAAGAAGAAGAAGAATTGTAAGAAGAAGAAGAAGAAGAACGAAGAAGAAGAAGAAGAATTGTACGAAGAAGAAGAAGAAGATTGTAACTTGTAAGAAGAAGACATTGTAAGAAGATAGAAGAATGTAAAAGAAGAAGAAGAAGAAGAAGAAGAAGAATGTGTAAGAAGAATGAAGAAGAAGAAGAATTGTTAGAAGAAGAAGAAGAAGAAAGAAGAAGAAGAAGAAGAAAGAAGAAGAAGAAGAAGAAAAGAAAGAAGAAGAAGAAGAAGAAGCATTCGTAAGAAGAAGAAGAAGAAGAATGAATTGTCGAAGAAGAAGAAAGAAGGAAGAGAAGACGAAGAGAAGAGAAGAAGAAGAAGAAAGAAGAAGGAAGAAGAAGAAGAATTTGTAAGAAAGAAGAAGAAGAAGAAGAATGGTAAGAAGAAGAAGAAGAAGTAAGAAGAAGAATTTGTAAGAAGAAGAATGTAAGAAGAAAGAAGAAGAATTGTAAGAAGAAGAATTGTTAAGAGAAGAAGAAGAAGAAGAATTGTAAGAAGAAGAATTGTAAGAAGAAGAAGAAGAAGAGAAGAGAAGAGAAGAAGAAGAAGGAGAAGAAGAAGTAAGAAGAGAAGAAGAAGAACGCAGAAGAACGAAGAAGAATTGGTAAGGAAGAAGAAGAAGATTTGTAAGAAGAAGAAGAAGAAAGAAGAAAGAGAAAGAATTTGTAAAGAAGAAGAATTGTAAGAAGAAGAAGAAGAAGAAGAAGAAGAAGAAGAGAAGATAAGAAAGAGAAGAAGAAGAAGAAGAAGAAGAAGAAGAGAAGCAGAGAAGAAGAAGAAGAAGAAGAAGAAGAAGAAGAATTGTAAGAAGAAGAGGAAGAAGAAGAAGAAGAGAAAGAATTGTAAGAAGAAGAAAAGAAGAAGAAGAATTGTAGAAGGAGAAGAACGAAGAAGAAGAAGAAGAAGAAGAATGTAAGAAGAAGAATTGTAAGAAGAAGAAAAGAAGGAGAAGAAGGAAGAATTGTAAGAAGAAGAAGATTGTAAGAAGAAGCAAGAAGAAAGAAGAAGAAGCAGAAGAAGCATTGTAAGAGAAGAAGAAGAAGAAGAAGAAGAGAAGACAAGATTTAAGAAGACAGAAGAAGAAGAAGAATTGTAAGAAAGAAGAAGAAAAAGAAGAAGAGAAGAAGAAGAAGAAGAAGAAAGATGAAGATAAAGACAGAAAGAAGAAGAGAAGAGAAGAAGAAGAATTGTAAGAAGAAGAAGAAGAAGAATTGTAATTGTAAGAAGAAGAATTGTAAGAAGAAGAAGAAGAAGAAGAAGAAGAAGAATTGTAAGCAGAAGAATTGTAAGAAGAAGAAGAATTGTAAGAAGAAGAAGATGAAGAAGAAGAAGAATTGTAAGAAGAAGAAGAAGAAGAAGAATTGTAAAGAAGAAGAAGGAAGAATAAAGAAAGCAAGGAAAGAAAAAGAAAGAAGAAGAAGAAGAAGAAGAAGAAGAATGTAAAGAAGAAGAAGAAAGAAAATTGTATATTGTAAGAAGAAGAATTGTAAGAAGAGAAGAAGAAGAAGAAAAGAAGAATTGTAAGAAGAAAGAAGAGAAGAATTGTAAGAAGAAGAAGAATTGTAAGAAGAATTAAGAAGTTGAAAAAAGAAGAAGAGAAGAAGAAGAAAAGAAGAAGAAGAAGACGAAGAAGAATTTGTAAGTGAAGGATGAGATGAAGATGAAGATGAAGATGTCTGAAACTGTGTATTTCGTAATGGGAGCCCCAGAAAGAGATAGAGAGAAGAATTAGTAAGAAGAGAGAAGAAGAAATAAGGAAGAAGAAATGTAAGAAGGAGAAGAAGAAGAAGAAGAAGAGCCGTGATTAAGAGAAGGCAGAATATTTGGAAGTAAGAAGAAGGAAAATGAAGAGAAAGAAGAAGAAGAGAATTGTAAGAAGAGAGAGAAAGAAGAATTGTAATTGGTATAGGAAGAAGAATTGTAAGAAAGAAGAAGAAGAAGAAGTAGAAGAGAAGAAGAAGAAGAAGAAGACGTATGATAAGAAGAGAGAAGAAGAAGAAGAAAGAACGAAGAAGAAAGAAGACGAAGAGAACGAATGTAAGGAAGAAGAAGAAGAAGAGAAGAAGAAGAAGAAGAAGAAGAAGAGAAGAAAGAAGAAGAGTCAGTAAGAAGAAGAAGAAGAAGAAGAAGAAGAAGAAGAAGAAGAAGAAGAAGGAGAGAGAAGAAGAAGAAGAAGAAGAAAGAAGGAAAAAGAAGAAGAAGAATTGTAAGAAGAAGAGAGAAGGAAGAAGAAGAAGAAGAAGAGAAGAAGAAGAAGAAAGAGAAGAATTGAAAGAAAGAAGAAAGAAGAGAAGAGAAGAAGAAGAAGAAGAAGAGAGAAGAAGAAGAAAATAAAGAAGAGAAGAAAGTGAAGAAGAATTGTAAGAAGAAAGAAGAAGGAAGAAGAAGAAGAAGAGAAGCAGGAGAGAGTAAAGAAGAAGCTGTAAGAAGAAAGGGAGAGAAGAAGCAAGAAGAATGGTAGAGAAGGGAAGAAGAAGAAGAAGAAGAAGAAGAAGAAGAAGAAGGAAGAAGAGAAGAAAGAAGAGGAAGAAAGAAGAAGAGAAGAAGAAGAAGAATAGAAGAAGAAGAAGAAAGAGAGAAGAGATTGAAGAACGAAGAATGAAGAAGAAAGAAGAAGAAGATTGTAAGAAGAAGAAGAAGAAGGAGAAGAAGAAGAATTGTAAGAAGAAGAAGTAAGACAGAAGAAGAAGAAGAAGAAGAAAGAAGAAGAATTGTAGAAGAAGAAGAAGGAAGAAAGAAGAAGAATTGTAAGAGAAGGAGAAGAAAAAGAAGAAGAGAATTCAAGAGGAGAAGAATACACGAAGATAGAAGATACATTAACAGAGAGAAGAGAAGAGATGAAGAAACAGAAAAGGAAGAAAATTAAGAGAAGAAGAATTGTAAGAAGAGAATTGTAAGAATGAAAAGAAGAGAGGAAGATTGTAGGAGAAGAAGAAGAATTGTAAGAAGAAGAAGAATTGAAGAAGAAGCCTCTGTGTAAGTACAAGAAGAATTGTATTAGACAGAATACAGAATTGTTAATTATCGCACAAGAAGAAGAAGACAGAAGAAGAAGAGAAGAAGAAGAATTGAAGCAAAAGAAGAAAGATTGTAGAAGAGGAAAGAGAAGAAGAAGTATAATAACTAATGAAGAAGAAGAAGATATGAGAAGAATATGTAAGATAGAAGAAGAAGAAGAAGTAAAGAAGAAGAATTGTAAAGAGAAAGAGAAGAGACAGAAGAAGCAAGATCTGTAAGAAGAAGAAGAAAGAAAGAATTGTAATAAGAAGAAGAGAAGAGAGAAGAAGAAGAAGAAGAAGAAGAAGAAAGAAGAAGAAGAAGAAGAAAGAAGAAGAAGAAGAAGAGAAGAAAAGAAGAAGAAGTAGAAGAAAAAATTGTAAGATGAAGATGAAAGAATGAGAAGATGAGCATGTCTGAAACTTGTAACTTTGTCAATGGGACCCCCGACAATAAGAAGGTGAAGAAGGCACGAATACAGCATGTCAGAGAAAGCAAGAGACCGAAGAAGAAGAAGAAGAAGAAGAAGAAGAAGAAGAAGAAGAAGAAGAAGAAGAGAGAAGAAGAAGAAGAAAGAAGAAGAAGAAGAAGAAGAAGAAGAAGAAAGAAGAAGAAGAAAGAAGATTGTAAGAAGAAGAAGAAGAAGAAAAGAAGAAGAAGAAGAAAAGAAGAGAAGAAAAGAAGAAGAAGAAGAGGGGGGAGAAGAAGAAGAGGTGTGACTTGAGAATTGTAAGAAGAAGGAAGAAGAAGAATTGTAAGAAGAAAAAAAGAGAAGAATTGGAGTAGAACGAAGAAGAAGAAATTGTAAGAAGAAGAAGAATTGAAGCGAAGAAGAAGAATTGTAAGAAAGAAGAAGAAGAAGAGAAGAAGAAGAAGAAGAAGAAGAGAAGAAGAAGAAGAAGAAGAAGAAGAGAAGAAGAGACGAGAAGGAAGACTTAGAAAGAAAGCAGAATTGTAAGAAGATAAGAAGAAAGAAGAATGCGAAGAATTGTAAGAAGAAGAAGGTACTGAAGAAAGTAAAAGAGAAGAAGAAGATAGTAAGCAGACAGAAGAAGAAGAAGACAAGAAGCAGAAGAAGTAAGAAGAAGTAATGAAGGAATTGTAAGAAGAAGAATTGTAAGAATTTGCAGGTAAAGAAGAATTGTAGAAAGAAGATATAGGTAAGAAGAAAGAAGAAGAAGGAAGAATTGTAAGAAAAGAAGAATTGAAGAAAGAAGAAGAAGAACGGAAAAGAAGGTTGTGAAGAAGAAGAAGAATTGAAGAATTTGTGTAGGAAGAAATTGTAAGAAGAAGATAGAAGTAAAGCAAGAAGTAAAGAATTGTAAGATTGTAAGAAGAAGAAGAAGAAGATTGCTAAGAAGAAGAAGAAGAAGATTGATACCGAAGAAGAAATTGTAAGAAGAAGAAAAGAAGAAGAAGAAGAAGAGAAGAAGAAGAAGAAGAAGAAGAATGAAGAAGAAGAAGAATTGTAGAAGAAGAAGAAGAAGAAGAAGACCAGCAGAAGAAGAAGTAAGAAAGGGAGGAGGAATGGGGCTTGAAGAAGAAGTTCAAGAAAAAAAGAAGTTAAGAAGTAAGAAAGATAGAAGAAGTACCACCTTAGGGTGGAAGTTAGAGAGTGTGTGTTGGTGGTGAAGAAGTGGGCGTGAGGTTGAGATGGTAGAAGAGTGAGGACGAGCCGTCAGATTGGAGAAGAAGAAGAAGAAAGAAGAAGAGAAAGAAAGAAGAAGAAGAAGAAGAAGAAGAGAAAGAAGAAGAAGAAAGAAGAATGGGAAGAAGAAGAATTGTAAGAAGTAAGAAGAAGAAAGAAGAAGAAGAGAGAAGAATTGTTGAAGAAGTAAGAAAAGAAGAAAAGAAGAAGAAGAAGAAGAAGAAGAAGAAGAAGAAGAGAAGAAGAAGAAGAAGATTGTAGAAGAAGTAATTGTAAGAAGGAAGAAGAAAGAATGTTAGAAGAAGAAGAAGAAAGAAGAAGAAGAAGAAGAATTTGTAAGAAGAAGAGAAGAAGAAGAGAATAATAATGAAGCCAAGATCAATGAAGAAAGAAGAAGAAAGAAGAGAGAAGAAGAAAGAAGAAGAGAAGGAGAAGACAGAAGACAGAAGAAGAAGAAGAAGGAGAGAAGAATTGTAAGAAGAAGAAGAAGAAGAGAAGAAGAAGAAGATGGCAGAAGAAAAGATATCTGAAGAAGAAGAAGAAGAA
>JAJSRW010001352.1:0-30000 GCA_022414725.1 Microglena sp. YARC | reverse complement strand
GAAGAAGAAGAAGAATTGTAAGAAGAAGAAGAAGAAGAAGCAAGGAAGAAGAAGAAGAATGAAAAGAAGAAGAAGTAAGAAGAAGAAGAATTGTAAGAAGAAGAAGAAAGAAGAAGAAGAAGAAGAAGAAGAAGAAGAAAAGAAGAAGAAAAGAAGAAGAAGAAGAAGAATTTAGAAGAAGAAGAAGAAGAAGAATTTAAGAAAGAAGAAGAATTGTAAAAGAAGAAGAAAAGAAAGAAGAATTGTAAGAAAGAAAGAAGAAGAAGAAGAAGAGAAGAAATAGAAGAAGAAGAAGAAGAAGAATTGTAGAAGAAGAAGAAGAATAAGAAGAAGAAAGAAGAAGAAGATAATAAGAAGAAGAAGAAGAAGAAGAAGAAGAAGAAGAAGAAGAAGAAGAAGAAGAAGAAGAAGAAGAAGAAGAAGAAGAAGAAGAAGAAGAAGAAGAAGAAGAAGAAGAAGAAGAAGAAGAAGAAGAAGAAGAAGAAGAAGAAGAAGAAGAAGAATTGTAAGAAGAATTGTAAGATGAAGATGAAGATGAAGATGTCTGAAACTTGTAATTTCGTAATGGGAGCCCCCGAAATAAGGCAGGTGAATTGAAGGCACGTATATACAGCATGTCAGAATTGGAGAGGAGCTCTTGCACCACTTGGGACGAGAGATTGGATTGGATCTGTCAATAGCCTGCCATCTCGCTGGATCTGGCGATACCCCCTCGATGTGTTGAGATATGTACGATAACATCTTCGATGGAGGTACATCACGCTGTCAGGTGCGCTACCCATCATGGATTGACTCACGCGTGAGCTCACGCCAGCCATGCATGGGGCCTTGGGCCGAGCATAGACCAAGCTTAAGTGAAATGGGTACGGCAACGTCCAATCGAAGCAGGGGACTGGAGTGTCTGTGCCTGTGCAGGATCGACACAGTAAGGAAGCGTCAAAACATCTGGGTTAATGTTTACTTGTTCAGTCAAATGCCGCCCTACAAGGCAAGATAAAATATATAGCACTTGGCCGCACTAGGTTGGGCGTCGCACTCGGTAAATCATGGAACTTGCCAACGGGCAGTGTGTCAACCAGGGTTGCTTGGACGGACGCGGCTGCATAGCTGAAAAGCGCGTCCTGGGGTTCCAGCCAGAGGCGCGTCCTCTGGTTCCGGCCAACCGGCTGTCCGTCCCCCTCACACTCGCTCACACACCGTTGCTATCCTTCCCCTAGCCCAGGACCGCCCATTCGGAAGTTAGGGTTTGGTGTTTGAAAGGAATGATGGGACCCGGGGCAGTTAAAGCATCAAAGCACCTCCGTAGCAATCAGTATATCCGCCTCTCTTCCAGTGGCGCTTCTCCCCCTAGGCCCGAACAACAGCATGCAGATCTCTCAGCGCGCCATGATGAACGGGACAGCCCAGCTGGGTGCCCGCAGGGTCGCCCCTGTGCAGAAGTCTGGCTCAAGCAAGTCTTTCATGACTGCAACCATTCTGAGCAGGAACTCTCGCATCGGGAGCTCAATGGCAGCTAAGGCTGCTGCTGGTGCCAAGAAGCCTATCCCTACTGAGGCTGTTATCAAGCCCGGTCAGGAGAGGACTTCCAACCCCATGAACATCGTGATGGTCTCGACTGGTGCGTCCTTCGATTCGGCGAGCCTTAACAACTGAAATGTTATAATGCGCGGAGGGATCCACAATACTT
Source organism: Microglena sp. YARC (assembly GCA_022414725.1). Classification (NCBI taxonomy): domain Eukaryota; kingdom Viridiplantae; phylum Chlorophyta; class Chlorophyceae; order Chlamydomonadales; family Chlamydomonadaceae; genus Microglena; species Microglena sp. YARC. The sequence continues at coordinate 28,313 of JAJSRW010001352.1, read as the reverse complement.
TTGTTCCTAAGTCGACTGAAATCTATGGTTTCAGCAATCATGCATCATGCATTTTCATTAATAGACAACCTTGTTGCGCGCCTCTTACTTTCCCCCTGTAGCTTCTCACTATATTTAACCCGTCAAATGTATCAATGCTGCGTGCAGAGGTCGCTCCTTTCTCGAAGACTGGTGGACTCGGAGATGTCGTCGGAGGTGCGTTGGTTTGGTGGGTGTACAATCCTCCAATATCCCTTTCCGTCTTGCGGTTGCATGTTGCATGTCGTCCCATGCATGCGTTTCCGCACTGCCCCAGCATCTCTCCAGATCCTTTCCTGCGTGTCTGCTTCCCAACAGGTGGACCCTAGGAACCAGGCCGCTTACCACTCCCCTCGAACGGTCCCATCATGATTTACCGATCCTCATGCTGCAACTGTAGTCTGCCCCTTTAAGATAGGACAGGCCTGGCCATGCACCGTCTTCGAAAACGCTCCAGTCTATACTCTGTTCTGATGTGCTCTTCCCCTCCTTTCTCCAGGTCTCCCCATCGAGCTGGTGAAGCGTGGACACAATGTGATGACCGTCTCCCCTCGGTAAGTTTATCTGCTCCGCTCCATGTTACATGTCAGCCCACGCTTCTAGGCCCACCTCCACCGCTAATAATGGCGAGACGATGTTCCAGGCTGTCAGGGCACCTACTGGGTCAGCCGTTGAAAAGCGCGCCCTCATATGAACATGCATGCGCTATGAGACATCTCGCAAGCGCGCACGCCACTTTTCGATGCAACTCATAGGCTTCGATCTATCCCCATGCCCGATCGTTAGCCTCGTGCATAACAAGGGTGCATGAACCACTTCTCGGTAGCTGCGCAGCCCATGCACCTGGTCAGGCCTTCATGTGCCCTCTACCCCCAGAGCCAGATCTGGGAGAGTGGCACATGCTACTCCCCTTATAGCCACTTCCTTCCAAGGCTTCCTCCTCTCAAATTCAGAAATGGTATGTGGTGACACTGGTGAACAGAATGCCTGGCGCTCTGAAGATAGTGTAGGCTCAAGCTGATCTTCCAAGAGGAGTGGATATGTTATTGTTAGTGGTCCAGCATATGTAAGCGTCTCTCTCTCTCTCTCTCTCTTTCTGAAATCTGGAACAAGTGATCACAGTCAAGGGGGAGCATCCATTGGGTTGCAAGTAGCACTTGGCCCATCCAATATACGGGACTGTGAGACCTCGCACACTGGCAATCAGGCAGTTGAATGCCTGGTGTACCCCAAAATATATTACATGACAACAAATGGATTGAAAACAATTCGCCGATGTGCCCATTCTTCTCAAATTGTAACCTTGTCTATTAACTGCGTCGATCCGACGACGAGCAAATTGAACCTGCATATAAACCTGGACCTGCAAATTTAACCTGCATAATTAAGCCCCACCGACCCCCACCCCTCCGCATTCTGCAGATATGACCAGTACGCAGAGGCTTGGGATACCTCCGTCAAGGTCAACATCGATGGTCAGGAGGTCGGCTTCTTCCATACTAAGCAGAAGGGGGTGCACCGCGTCTTCATTGACCACCCTTGGTTCTTGGCCAAGGTGTGGGGCAAGACTGGATCCAAGGTGAGCCATGAATAGCTGAGCTTTTCTCTTCTACTATGAGCAGTAGCTTCTAGGCAGCTTCTTGAGCCAGTAGCTTCTAGGCAGCTTCTTGGCCAAGGTTTGGGGCAAGACTGGATCTAAGGTGAGCTGTTTGTCACACCATTGATTGGTAATTAGCATCTTCTTTGGAATGAACACAAGCTCATTGCAAACAACAATAATGTTCCAGATCCATCTCCAGCCAGTGTCCCCATTGGATGCAATTAATTATTCAAATTGGATATTGACTGGATTCAAGGTGAGCCATAAAGAGATTTTCATGTGCCCATATCCTATATACCCGATAACAACGCACAAATATGACCACCTCCATCTGGTATAATCGTGTACCACGCACTACCTACCTGCCCTCACTTCTTGACTTGAACTTCCTTACATCAAGCAATTTGGCTGCCCGCCGTCTTTAGTAGTAAACATAATTTACCAGGACCCCCCCCCCCCCCCCCCCCCCCCCCCCCCCCCCCCCCCCCTCACTTCTTGATACCCACCCACCCTCTTCTCTCTCCACCTCCAGCTCTATGGTGCCAAGTCTTCAGCAGTTAACATAGTTTACCTGGACGCCCCCCCTCCTCATTTCTTGACACCCACCCTCTTCTCTCTCTCCACCTCCAGCTCTATGGTGCCAAGTCTGGAGCTGACTTCGTTGACAACCACAACCGATTCGCCCTTTTCAACAAGGCCGCTATTGAGGCAGCCAGGGTGCTCCCTTTCAGCCCTGGTGAGGACTGCATCTTTGTTGCCAACGACTGGCACTCCTCCATGGTCCCCGTCCTGCTGAACGATGTTCTGAAGCCCAAGGGGGAGTTCACCAATGCCAAGTGCGCCCTGACCATCCACAACATCGCCTTCCAGGTATATTTCTTGAGCGTCACCTGATTTGACTTTTTCCTTTTATCATCGTAGGTCATAGATTAATTGGCAATGTCTAGCAAACCTTTATCAATGTCTCAGGTTGAGGTTAAATGCAACCTGAATCGCGTTTGGACAGAAGGATACTGACTCTCTTTGGTTGTTATACCAGATTATGCCCCGCCATCCGCAACATCGCCTTCTAGGTATGTTCCTTGAGTGTTACCTGATGTGGCTTTTTTGTCGGAGCCCCCCCTTCTGGGGAGCGGGAGCCCCCAGTGTTACCCATTTGTCCGTCCATCCATCCATCCGTCTGACCGTGATGAAGCCCGACACGTCAGCCAACGGTCTCGTAACTAACTCGCTTCCGTTTTCACCTGTCGCTCCCTTGCGTACTCTCCGCCAATTTTTAGCGTCGCAGGCGACGCTGCATTGAACTTGTCCTTTTTGAAGGTCGTAGATTAAACAGCTATGTCGAGCAAACCTTTAATTATTTATGTAAAGGATAAATGCAACCTAATCTGCTTTTCAACACAAGTGTACTGACACTCTTCGGTTGTTTGATCAGATTATGCCCTGACCATCCACAGCATAGCCTCCAAGTATAACACATGTTTTTAAGTATAACACATGTTTTTTTTTAAGGTCTTTAAAAGGTCTGTTTAAAGGTCCTTCACAGGTTTTAAAGGTCTGTTTACAGGTCCTTTAAAGGTCTTTTAGGTATGTTCCAAGGCCCTGACCATCCACAGCAATGCTTAGGTAAGTCACCTGATTTGATTTTTCTTGTTTCAGTTCCTTTTATCGCAGGCCCTGCCTACAACATAAGAAGGCAAAATATATTCCGCATCTTCTGCCTTCTCATGTTGTAGGCAGGGCCTGGTACTGGGGGGGGAGGGCTCTTGTTTCACTTCCTTCCTGGCATCAACCGAGGCAAAGGTTGCTCATATCGTTTGAAGGCCCTGACCATCCACAACATCGCCTTCCAGGGCCGCATGTTCGAGGAGACCTTCAAGGACATGGGCCTGCCCCAGGCTTCTTTTGCCAAGTTCGAGTTCAAGGACGGAAACCCCAAGGTCTACTCCGAGTTGGATCCCCTTGGCGAGGAGGAGAAAAAGGAGCCAAAGACTGGAAAGCTGTACAACAAGATCAACTGGTTGAAGGCCGGTATCCTGTCTGCTGACAAGGTCATCACTGTCTCCCCCAACTACGCGACCGAGATCTCGTCCAACGAGGAGAAGGGTGTTGAGCTGAACACCTACATTAACCAGGTTGGCGGCATTGAGGGCATCGTCAACGGTATGGATGTGGATGAGTGGAACCCTGCCACCGACAAGTTCTTGACTGTGAAGTACAACGTGTCCAACGTGTTTGAGGGCAAGGCTGCTGCCAAGGCCATCCTGCAGGCCGAGATGGGATTGCCCGTTGACCCTGACGCTCCTCTGATTGGATACATTGGACGGTGAGTGTGTTACCTTCATCAGTTTGCCTGCAAGATGTGTTCGGATTCAGGCTATGTGTTTGCCTTCATCTGTCTACCTTGCATGTTAATAGCATGCAACTACAAATATGTCGCTGTTTCTGCACACCTTTACTTAACCTCCTGTGGTGGGTTTACATCGGCGATACGATCAGAATATGGACACATGCTGGCCAGCCTGTGATAACAATATACTATGAGTTTAAACATCTACATTATGCCCCCCCTCCCCCCCCATGTGTTTCCTGCAGTCTTGAGGAGCAGAAGGGTGTCGACATCATGATGAAGGCCATCCCTGTGATGTGCAAGGCTAACAAGAACCTGCAAGTGGCTGTGCTGGGTACCGGCAAGGCCGCCATGGAGAAGCAGCTCAAGACCCTCGAGACTCTTGCCCCAGAGCAGGCCAAGGGTGTGGTCAAGTTCAGCGCCCCCATTGCCCACTTGATTAATGCTGGAGCCGACTACCTGTTGGTGCCATCTCGTTTCGAGCCTTGCGGGCTCATTCAGCTGCATGCCATGCAGGTGAGCCTTGGGCATAGTAGAAGCCCAGATAGGATGGGTGGTGGGAGGGAGTTACAAGCACGTGCCGGGCATTGTCGTAGGGTCAGAGGGGAAGGTGTGTGGGGGTGAGGGGGCTTCCTGGGGGGAAGGGGTTTCTGTGTGTGTGTGTGGGGGGGGGGGGGAGTTGGTTGTATGTCGTGGTATGATGTATGTTGAGGGCGGGCGAATCCTTTTTTCACCAGGATTCTTGTGGTTATTTACCTGCCAGGTTTGCATGTGTCTTGGCTACATTAGGAGGTCACTCCACCAGAAACAAATAGTTCCTCTCCAAAAACAAAAACAAGGTTACCCCACCACCAAAAACAGAAACAAATGTTAAGCCGCCACTGAGTAATCCAATCCTGCTCTTCCTCTGCAGTACGGCACCGTCCCCATTGTCTCTTCCACCGGTGGTCTTGTTGACACTGTGAAGGAGGGAGTCACTGGATTCCAGATGGGTGCCTTTGACCCCGATGAGCTTGAGGTAGCCGATGTGGAGGCCATTGTCACCACTGTCACCCGCGCCTGCGAGGTCTTTGAGACCCCTATGTATAAGCAGATGGTGTCTAACTGCATCAGCCAGGACTTGTCTTGGGCCCAGCCTGCCAAGAAGTGGGAGGGCGTCCTCGAGGAGATGAAGACAGGTGTAGTCTCTGTCAAGAAGACCGAGGTTCTGATTCCCGTTGCCGCCGCCAAGCCCGGCCCCAAGCCCTCCAGCCTCAGCGGAGTTGGACCCACTGGTTCTGCTGCCTCCCCTACTGCCTCCCCTGCTGCCCCCAAGCCTGCTGCTCCTTACACCCCCAGGTCAACCATCAAGCCTGCTGCCAAGACCGGTGCTGCCCCTGCCGCCGCCAAGCCCGCTGTGGCCCCCGCTGCTGCCAAGCCCCCTGTGGCTCCTGGTGCTGCCAAGCCCGCCCCCATGGGCCCCCCTTACTCTGGCGTGCCTGGAGCCATTGCTGCTTCCACCCCCGATGTTTAGAGAAACTCAAGTGTGAACGCCGAAGCCCTCCTCTCTGATGGCTGTTGCCAAGTTTGTGAGTGCATAGCCATGTCCAGGAGCTCCAACCCTGGGTTTGGAACACCTTGGATTCATTGCTAGGGGATGCAGCTGGAGATGCATTCCTTTAAAATTCTGCTAGTATTTCCCTACTGCCCACCTCAATTTTGATGGTTCATAAGAACGGAAGTTCAAATGATTTTCAACTGAGTTTTGGCGAGAGGACAGATGGGTAGACTTAGTGCATATTATATTTGTCCGGGTTGGGGACAACTTCCGATACCACGTCGGAAGACTGAACACTATTTATCATTTTTTCGGTGTCCATGATTCTGTGCCACATGCGTCTCGTGTATCTTACAGGAATTTGATGTACACTTTCAGGACCCCCCACAATATTTTTGGTCGAACACCTCAACTTGCCTTTTTTCGACCGAGTCTCGTACAGAGTACTAGATTGATTTTGTTAAGTACTGGTGGTGAGCCCAGCAGGGCATTTTTTATCGCGCAAGAGAGTAGATAGATAATTTTGGAACTAGCCTACATAATGCTTCAATGTAAATACAAATGAGAGTTTGTCACTTACTCCTGTAGTACGACCCCCATGCTGTTGCGTCTTCCATGCTTGGCCTTGGTTACTTGGGTTTCAGCCTTCCATGCTTGAACTTGGTTACCGGTACATACTTACATGGTTCCAGCCTTCAGATTGCTAGCCGTCTTCCATGCTTTCCAGCCGACAAGATGACAGCTAGACCTTAACCACGCGCCAGCGATGTTGAAATGGTTACATCCGAGTAATGAAGTCGTAGGGACGTTCAGGACACTACAGCATAGGATATTCTTTTCGTCTTCCCTAGCTGGCTGCTCATCCAAGGCCATCACAACCTAGTGCACCTTGAAGCTGCCCAGAACTGCTGGACTTGAACTTGGTTACATAGCTTTGACCGCTCGCCGTCTTCATCTTACCCATCTCTTATTGGTGTTTGAAGCCTGTGATCTCCTTTGCCTGAGTCCACGATGTATCGCTTGTTTCTTTACTACATATAATCTTTATGTTGCTAGACGCGCTCTGTGCTACGAGTTTACGACTTCAACTTTTCTGGCCGGTCTGGGGAAATGGGAAATCGTAGGGGGTATAAATGGTAGCAAATTAACAAGAAAACATCCCTTTAACAGGAGGAGAGCAATAAAGCATATTGGGACCTAGGTCAGATAGCTCGATTAAGCTACACGTGCAGAATTAGGAGTTTTGCAGGGCACCAGGATTTTTTTATCCATCATCATCATCATTGTGGGACACCGAATTCTAACTTACATCACCTAAGGCGGAACAGGTGCAGGTGGTGGAAGCTGGACTCGGCCGCTTGTCCGATGGGGACCAGCAGAGGGGGCCAGCCCTGCTAGGACAGCAGTACATGCAAACCGCCATTATTTTGAAAGGTTCGCCCTGCTGCGTGTTTCTCCATGCAGAGCGTTGGGTCTAATCTTCATCCGCCCCCCCTACGGAAAATCATTGCATATTCTGCGCAACCTGAGCTACTCTCGGAGCTCGACTCGTTGCCAAGACCTTCCTTTTCGTTTCTTAGTAATATCATCCATTTATTTGCGTCCAGTACCCGTCCAGCCACACCATTGCAAACCGCATGGAGGACAACAGCCCCCCTCCCGACGATACTAAGGACGTTTCTCAATCTAACGACCCAGAGCCAGATCGCACATCCTCAACACCGGACGCGGCAGATAATGAAGATGCGCCCTCTCCGGGACCTTCTGATGATTCAGCGCCTGCCGATGCTCCTGCGCCAGGCTCTTCGGTCGAGCCAGGTGCACAGGATGGCGAGCGCGAGGGCACCGCGTCGAAGCGGTCGTCAGAGCGAGTCGTCGTCCTGTCGCCGACGATAAACAGTTCTATAGCAAGCAAAGCGACCCCTATATTCCAGGAGCTGACTCGAGACACGGACTCGCTGATGCCAGTGGAAATGGCTGCCCAGTTTTTGAGGGAGATTGAGCTTGACGAAGATGCTGCGTTGCTGGAATCGTTCGAAAACTGCGGAATAGAGAAACTCACCCTTGAGGATGTGTAAGTTCATGACATGTCATAAGCACGACAGTTGGTTGGTAGTTGGTTGGTGGTTGGTTGACACTGCAGTGCTCGTTGCATGCATGCCATGAAATGTGAGTGAGGAGTGAGGTGAATCAGAAGGACTGGGTGTGATGCCCAGCTCATGTCAGCATTCCAGTGTTTGTCACACTTGTGAGGGTTCAGTGTCGGTGATGCCTGCAACAGCTGTCAACGGGATTTTCAGTGGACTTTAGAGAACTGAGCAATCTTATCAACAGTTTTTTTTATTTTAGGCTACATGCAGCAGCTCCTGGGCAGCTTTACTGCCTGGCTACTCATTCAAAGCTAGAGCAATCTGGTGCATCTGACGGCTGACATGGTCAGCTTACCAGTGCTCATGAAATCAAAGGGATTAGCCCTGTGTTTGGCTCAAGGAGCTGCCTAGAAGCTGCTACGAGTAGCCCAAAAGAAAAACACTTCTCATCAACCATAGGGTCATGCCTTCTTCCCTATCGGAGCACGTGAGTTAGGCAGGGCTATTTTTTACCGCTACATAAAGTGATCGCTGGTTTTTACCCCGTTTTTGCGAAAATATGGTTATAAAAAGTAAACAAAAAAGTGTCTTGTTTTGTTTTTTCCCTGAATGCACCTGAAAAGCTACAAATATCTATAAAAAGCACTATACGGCTGTCCCTGGATGAGGCCTAAAACCATAAAGCTACAAAAACCCACTTTCAGATTTGAAAAAAAACTCGAGTTGGGTGGTCATCACCTGTGTGCAGCAGTACACTTGCATGCATCGTACAGTGTGTACTTCTATTGCCCCCTGGTGCGTGCCAGCAGTACTACTACATGCACTGTAACATGTATCGTTCTAGTGCCTCCTGGTGTGTGCAGCAGTACTACTACATGCACTGTAACATGTATCGTTCTAGTGCCTCCTGGTGTGTGCAGCAGTACAACCACGTGCACTGTAACATGTATCGTTCTAGTGCCTCCTGGTGTGTGCAGCAGTACAACCACGTGCACTGTAACATGTATCGTTCTAGTGCCTCCTGGTGTGTGCAGCAGTACAACCACGTGCACTGTAACATGTATCGTTCTAGTGCCTCCTGGTGTGTGCAGCAGTACAACCACCTGCACTGTAACATGTATCGTTCTAGTGCCCCCTGGTGCGTGCCAGCAGTACTACTACATGCACTGTAACATGTATCGTTCTAGTGCCCCCTGGTGCGTGCCAGCAGTACCACTACATGCACTGTAACATGTATCGTTCTAGTGCCCCCTGGTGCGTGCCAGCAGTACTTCTACATGCACTGTAACATGTATCGTTCTAGTGCCTCCTGGTGTGTGCAGCAGTACAACCACGTGCACTGTAACATGTATCGTTCTAGTGCCTCCTGGTGTGTGCAGCATTACAACCACGTGCACCAGACCATAGATTGAGGAAGTGTTGTGTTCAGGGATCATCAGTGGTACCTGAAGGAGCAAAAGACAGCCTGGAAGTGGAGTATTGATTTGGCATGTGATGTTGCTGTGCCATGTTTGTGGTATTGCAGCACGCCGATGCGGTGTGACGTTGTTGGTGTGTGTACATGCCTACACTCAAATGAAAATGTGAATTTGTGCAGGGTTCTAAAGGTCGATATCGTGTAGATATATCAACGATATCATATGATATATCGTACACTATCGTATGATATAGCGTAAAAAATATTGAATGATATATCGCCCTATTATCTTGGGAACCAGTGTGATATTGACATCCCTAAATATGTGTGATTGTGTGTGTTGTTTGTGTTGCGTTGTGTTGTGGTGTGTGTGTTGAAGCCATAGGTGGGCCTGGTAGATTATAAGCAGTGACGGTGGCAATCTGCAGGACAGCTTCATCATCATACAGGGCTCAGTTCATGAACGCTTTTTTTGGCAGAGCTCCTCCTTCTGTGGGCGGGAGCCCCCAGGGTTACCCATTTGTCCGTCAGACTGACCGACCGACTGACCGTCTGACTGAGACGAAGCCTGACACGTTAGCCAACGGTCTCGTAACTAACTCCCTTCCGTTGCCACCTGTCGCTTCGTCGCGAACACTCTCCGCCATTATCAAACAGGGCTCAGCAGTGTTTTTTTTTGGGCTACTTGTAGCAGCTTCTGAGGCAGCTCCTTCTAGGCAGCCAAACACAGGGCTTTGGGGCTACTTGTAGCAGCTTCTGAGGCAGCTCCTTCTAGGCAGCCAAACACAGGGCTTTGGGGCTACTTGTAGCAGCTTCTGAGGCAGCTCCTTCTAGGCAGCCAAAACACAGGGCTTTGGGGCTACTTGTAGCAGCTTCTGAGGCAGCTCCTTCTAGGCAGCCAAACACAGGGCTTTGGGGCTACTTGTAGCAGCTTCTGAGGCAGCTCCTTCTAGGCAGCCAAACACAGGGCTTTGGGGCTACTTGTAGCAGCTTCTGAGGCAGCTCCTTCTAGGCAGTCAAACACAGGGCTTTGGGGCTACTTGTAGCAGCTTCTGAGGCAGCTCCTTCTAGGCAGCCAAACACAGGGCGTTGGGGCTACTTGTAGCAGCTTCTGAGGCAGCTCCTTCTAGGCAGCCAAACACAGGGCTTTGGGGCTACTTGTAGCAGCTTCCGAGGCAGCTCCTTCTAGGCAGCCAAACACAGGGCTTTGGGGCTACTTGTAGCAGCTTCTGAGGCAGCTCCTTCTAGGCAGCCAAACACAGGGCTTTGGGGCTACTTGTAGCAGCTTTTGAGGCAGCTCCTTCTAGGCAGCCAAACACAGGGCTTTGGGGCTACTTGTAGCAGCTTCTGAGGCAGCTTCCTTTCTAGGCAGCCAAACACAGGGCTTTGGGGCTACTTGTAGCAGCTTCTGAGGCAGCTCCTTCTAGGCAGCCAAACACAGGGCTTTGGGGCTACTTGTAGCAGCTTCTGAGGCAGCTCCTTCTAGGCAGCCAAACACAGGGCTTTGGGGCTACTTGTAGCAGCTTCTAGGCAGCTCCTTCTAGACAGCCAAACACAGGGTTAAACCCCTTGATTTCAGAAACCCCTTGATTTTGTGTGTTTGGGCTACTTGTAGCAGCTTCTAGGCAGCCAAACACAGGGCTAATCCCCCTGATTTCATGAGCACTGGTAAGCTGACCATGTCAGCCGTCAGATGCACCAGCTTGCGCTAGCTTTGATGGAGTAGCCAGGTAGAGGAGCTGCCCAGAAGCTGCTGCATGTAGCCCAAAATAAAAACACTGCGCTGCACTGCACCACGTTTTCTACGTTTTCCACGTTTTCCCTCACACAAGTCGGGTCTTACATGTGCTGCGGTGATTGCTTGTTTGTAGGGATAGGCAATATGATATCATATGATATCATCAATATGATATCATGTCATCATACAATATCATATGATATCATATGATGCCGGCAGTCTGACAAGGCTAAAGTTACCATTTAAATATGATATCATATGATGCAATTTGTATGATATCATATGATATCATACTCGCTTTTGGTCAAAATCATATGATAGGCCAGTCTCTACTTGTTTGCACTGGCTTGTTCCCAGTGTGTTTCTTTTCGGCTTTTCATAGCAGCTTCTTGGCAGCCCCCTGAGCTGGCCACTGGGCTACACCGAACAATTTCAGTAGTTCTGGACAGCTGATTGTGCCAGCTTCAAGGTGATCGAGGTTTCGCCAGGTTTGGCTGCATAGCCAGTCAGGGGAGTTGCCTAGAAGCTGCTGCTCGTAGCTGAAAAGAAAAACACCCTCTAGAGCAGCACACCATTCTCTCCTACCCCCTCACGGCACCTCCATGGTACGCCATGTCTGTCGGGCCCAACCAGGGATTTTTCCCCCCTATATCTAGCGATCGCTACTTTTTACCCCGTTTTGAACCAAGTAATCGCTATAAAAAAGTGAAAGAAAAAGTTCCCCCCCTCCCCCCCTAAATTGCCCTAAAAGCTATAAAACTACAAAAGCTACAAAAAGCTATAAAACACTGTCCCTGGAGGCCTAAAACCATTAAGCTAGAAAAAACCCACTTTCAGATTTGAAAACAAAAATCCCCAGGCCCAACAAATCACACCTGTTGATTCAGTCGTGCATTCTTCTGCTGTAATGCTTTTTGTTCCCAGTATCGTGCTCACGTGTTGACACAATCGTGCATTTTTCTGCTGTACTGCTTTTTGTTCCCATTATCGTGCTCACGTGTTGACACAGTCGTGCATTCTCCTGCTGTACTGCTTTTTGTTCCCATTATCGTGCTCACGTGTTGACACAGTCGTGCATTCTCCTGCTTTACTGCTGTTTGTTCCCATTATCGTGCTCACGTGTTGGCACAGTCGTGCATTCTCCTGCTGTACTGCTGTCTGTTCCCATTACTGTGCTCACGTGTTGGCACAGTCGTGCATTCTCCTGCTGTACTGCTGTCTGTTCCCATTACTGTGCTCACGTGTTGGCACAGTCGTGCATTTTCCTGCTGTGCTGCTTTTTGTTCCCTTTATCGTGTTCACCTGTTGACGCAGTCGTGCATTCTTCTGCTGTGCTGCCTTTTGTTCCCATTATCGTGCTCACGTGTTGACACAGTCGTGCATTCTCCTGCTGTACTGCTTTTTGTTCCCAGTATCGTGCTCACCTGTTAACCCCCTGTCAGAATGGTGAACTACAGGCACACGGATGCATCTAGATCTAGTTCACCATTCTGACAACCCCCCTCCTCTTGTTCATGGTCCCTTTGCAGCATCACCTTGTTGTCCACAGAGGTTCAACCCAGCAGCCCAACCGCCACGTCCAAGTCATCCCCGTCCAAAGCCCCCCTGAAGAAGGCCCTTTCTCAGAACCGAGACTACATGGAGACCGGTAGCCTAGCTGTCGATGAAACTGTACTTTCGTACGTCACCAAACTAGACGATCACCGCAAGAAGTGTGAGAGTGAGGGGCGGTACGCTGAGGCTAAAGCGGCCAACCTCCGGCTGGCTGACTTGAAAACAGCTCAGGTGGAGAGGCTGCGCACGGAGCTGATGCAGAGGCAAGCCATGGAGCTTGAGGATGTGCATAATGTGTATGCGGAGGAGATGGTTAAATTCAATGCCATGTGGAGCAAACGAGTGAGGGAGTATGACTTGAAGGTGGCCCAGAGTGTGGAGGGGATGCGCACATCGCACCAAGAGCAGGGCGCCGCGTATGAAGAGACACTTTTAGCGAAGACACCAACCAAGCCCAAACATAGTAGAGACTACTTGAATCAGAAAAAGGTGGGCTGAGCTTTGATCTTCGTCTATCGGGGCATGGGCGGGAAAGGAGGAGCGATTGAGGAATCCTTGGTGAAAGTGAAACTCCCCCCTCCACCACCACCACCTTCTACCCCCCCCCCCCAAACACCACACACCCACACACACTTCCCCCCCACACACACCCGCCTCCCCCCACCACACCAGCCCCCCATCCCATGCAGATTGAGGAATCCTTGGTGAAAGTGAAACTTTCCACCCCCCCACCACCCACCTCCTCCCCCACCCACCACCACCTCCCACCCACCCACCCACACCCACCCCATGCAGATTGAGGAATTCTTGGTGAAAGTGAAACTGTACACGGAAGCTTCACCACCACACACACACCTACCCACCACCACCACCACCATCAGACACACACAGAACGACCCCCCTCCCCCCCCACCACCACCACCACCACCACACACACACACACACACACACACACTCACCCACCCACCCACCACCTCCTCCCCCTCATCACACACCCCATGCAGAATAGAGGAATCCTTGGTGAAAGTGAAATTATACACGGAAGCTTCACTACCACACACACACACCTCCCCCCCACACACACACCACCACCACACCACACACACACACACACACACCTCCTCCCCCCCCCCACTCACCCACCCACCCACCCACCCACCCACCACCCACCCCATGCAGATTGAGGAATCCTTGGTGAAAGTGAAATTGTACACACCCACCCACCCACCCACCCCCACCACCCACCCCATGCAGATTGAGGAATCCTTGGTGAAAGTGAAACTGTACACAGAAGCTTCACAGGTCCGCAATGCTGCTGCTGAGATCTATGAGACTGACTTGGAGCAGACACACATGATGTTTGATGCAGACGTCCGCTTGAAGTTGGTTAAGCAGCAAGCCAAGCAGCAGTTGGAGCTGGAGGCCCTCTTGAGGCGCGGGCAGAAAGGTCGGGATGAGTTGCTGTTGCGACGCACTAGCGAGACAGAACAGCGGAACAACAGGTTTAGAAATATTGTCGCGGTGAGTTGTCTGCCATGGTGACTGCACCTAGCTGCGGCGTGCGGGAGGGTCCCCTAAACACCACGCCCCTCCCGGCGTTATCTTTTTTTTTGCGTTGAGTCATTTGTGTGTGTGTGTTGGAAGGTGGGCAGTGCGGAGGGAAGGGGTGGTGTGTGTGATGTGGTGGGGGTGGGGTGGGGGTACAGGGGGAGTACATGAGACAGAACAGCGGAACAACAGGTTTAGAAATATTGTTGCGGTGAGTTATTCATGTGCACTGTTTCATTTATGGGCTACACGTAGCAGCTTCCACCCAACTCCATTGCCCAGCGACTGATTCAAGCCCAAAGATTACAGCTGCATTGGAATGCTTGTCATGCTAGCTTTCAGACGCGCTAGCTAGCTTCAGTTTTTGTCCAAGGGTGGGTGAAAGTAGGTGTCAAGAAGCTGCTACGCTTAGCAAAAAAAAAGCAGTGTTTATGCCGTGTTTATGTGCTAGTTTGTTGGAAGGTGGGCAGTGCACGTAGCAGCTTCCACCCAGCTCCATTAGCCAGTGACTGATTCAAGCCCAAGGATTGCAGCTGCATTGGAATGCTTGTCGTGCTAGCTTTCAGATGCACTAGCTAGCATCAGGTTTTGCCCAAGGGTGGGTGAAAGGAGCTATCTAGAAGCTGCTACACGTAGCCCAAAAAAGAATCAGTGCATGCAATTGTGGGGTATAGCTGGTTAGAGGCATGTTCGAGAGGTTTGGGAGGTTGGGAGGGTAAAGCGGGGGGCTCTTACGTTGTCAAAACTTATGTTTAGCGACATCAACGGGTTTAAAAAATGTAGCAAATGGTGACAGCTAGCCCTATGCCCCCCAAGCCCTCCCGCCCCCACCCACCCACCCACCCCACCTCTCTCTCTCTTCTCTCTCTCTCTCTCTCTCTCTCTCTCTCTCTCTCTCTCTCCCTCTCTCTCTCTCCCTCACTCTCTCTCCTCACTCTCTCTCTCTCTCTCTCTCTCTCTCTCTCTTCTCTCTCTCTCTTCTCTCTCTCTCTCTCTCTCTCTCTCTCTCTCTCTCTCCCCCTCTCTCACTCTCTAGCCCCAACCGTAATCCCTCTCTCTCCCATTATCCCCCCCCTCCTCTGAATGCCTTCTCCACCTATCCCCGTGTAGGAGTTGAGGAATCTCCATAACTTGGAGATTGTTCATTTGGAGAACTTCCTAGATGGGCAAGTGAGGGCTGGAAAGGCTGTGCCGTTAAAAGACGGGTTCCAACGGAAACGGGAGGCACTGTTGAGCACCAGATTCTAACTTATGAAAACTACTTGAACTTGAACTTGAACTTGGTTACATGGCACCGGCCAGCAATTTGGCTGCTTGCTGTCATCCGCAGTAAAAATCATTACCAGGGAATTATGAGACCTACATAACCAAGCGGGCTTTATATAGCGGGCTTCGCTGATTCTTTTGGGGGCTGCGCGTAGCAGCTTCTAGACAGCTCCTTTCACCCACCCTTGGGCAAAACCTGAAGCTAGCTAGTGTATCTGGATTCTAGCATGACAAGCATTCCAATGCAGCTGCATTCTCTGGGCTTGAATCAGTCACTGGCCAATGGAGCTGAGTGGAAGCTGCTACGTGTAGCCCAAAAATGAAACAGTAGCGGGCTTGTCTTGGACTCTTGGGCCAACAATGGCATGTCGATGACAAAGAAATGTAAATAGCTCAGCAAACTGAGACATAAGCTTTGCAAACTCAGCACACACGTCACGGTACTTCACGGTGGCTGGATTACCTACACTTATCCGATACTTAAAATGCATAAATAAATATTACGCCTTGTTATGAGGCGTGAGGTTGAGGGGGGCGGCCCGTTTGCTTTCACTGGGGCTAACCACATCCGATACTTTTACCTTAGTTATCTGCGACATCTGTAGCATGTATCTCAACTTGCGGTGAACAGAATGCTGGGATGGACAGCAGGGCACTACATGACGCGCGCTAGCGCGCAAGGTTTTGCGATTGAAGCATATGTCTAAACTCCCCTGGGCGCAGAGCGCAGATTTTCGTGTTCAGTTGACTCAAAAGCGCAACCCAAAAGTAGGCAGTTGCGCTTTTGAAGCAACCCAAAATGACCAAATGTAGTACCCTGATGGGCAGTCCTATTTCACTGATTTTGGGGGGGGCTACGCGTAGCAGCTTCTAGACAGCTCCTTTCACCACCCTTTGGCAAAACCTGATGCTAGCTAGTGCGTCTGAAAGCTAGCACGACAAGCATTCCAATGCAGCTGCAAATCCTGCAATCTTTGGGCTTGAATCAGTCACCGGCCAATGGAGCTGGGTGGAAGCTGCTACGTGTAGCCCAAAAATGAAATAGTGTTCTCGTTGTGAGGAGTCAGTGGCCTGTTTATATTCCCTTTCGAAATGGCTTCAGTGCTTCACTGCGGGGGGCACAGTTCTATTAAACGGGTATTTGTATTGTTTTGTGAATGCCAGCCTTATCAGTGTATATTGTCTGTGTTAGCATAGCTTTTCTTTTCCGCTACGAGTAGCAGCTTCCAGACAGCTCCCTGAGACCCTGAGCCAGCCACTGGGCCAAGCCCCAAGATTTCAACAGTTCTGGAAAGATAATTATATCAGCTTCCAGATGCACTACATTACTCTAGGGTTTGCTGTGTAGCAAGCCAGGGGAGCTGCCTGGAAGCTGCTGCTCATAGCTGAAAATAAATGGTAGGTTGATATAATTTTGTACTGGTCCTTGGTGTCCTGCGCGGACTGTAATTGATAAAACGATTGTTTGGCGTTTAGTTCATCGGTGTTTTTCCTTTTGAAGCCCCTACTGCCACGGTTGGGCAGGTCCCTTAAGCCTATTTGGCCTACCCCTGGACTATAACATCAACACCGATACGCCTTTTTTGAAGCAGCTGCTTGGAGATTTAACACAACAGTTCCAGAGTTTGAGTTTGAAACTTGCTTGAGCTTGGTTACGAAGCTCCGGCCAGCAATTTGGCTGCTCGCGGTCTTCGTTGGAAAAATTATTTGCCAGGGAAGAGCAAACGTTATAAAACATACATATCAAAACTCGAAGCTATCCTATCAAAAATCACTTGATCCGTTCTCTTCATACATCCATCAGGCATTCGTGGATAGTTGGATACACATTTGAGTTTGAAAACACGGTATGTCTGCAGGGTGGGACAAAAGTTGTACTACCCTACACTGCAGGGCCTGCAGATATTGCCTTTGCCCTTGCCCTTGAACTTGGTTACAAAGCTTCAGCCAGCAATTTTGCTGTTTGCCGTCTTCGGCAGTACCGGTAAAACAATCATTGCCAAGGACATGATTGCCTTCGAAAGGTCTTCCTGGGATTTGCGGCTAAATTACCATCTTGTTTTTTTGCTGCGCCCCCACTACTTGGGAACGGGAGCCTCTAGCCCCCCAGCCCTGGGTTACCCATTTGTCCGTCCAACCGACCGAAAAATTGAAGCCTGACACGTCAGCCAGTACTGTTCGTCTTGAAGCCTGACGTGTACTACCAGTACTGTTCGTGTTTACCGGTAGTGAAACCTACCTAAATTGTAACCCTCTCTCTTTGCCTTTTACTATCGGTACTGCTCGTGTTTAGTGAAACCTACCTAACAGTGTTACCCTCTCTCTCTGCCTTGTACTATCGGTACTGTTCGAGCCTAGTGAAACACTGAAACCTACATAAAGTGTAACCCTCTCTCTCTGCCTCTACATTTACGGTGCATTTCCATTGGACGACTTGACTGGAGTTGGCGCCTGTAGTACGCTTGCAGCACAGGAATCGACTTAACATTTCCATTATCTGTATGTTACAGTCCAGGGGTAGGCCAAATAGGCTAAAGGGACTTGCCCTACCGTATAGGAAGGGCTTAAAAAGAAAATGCACTGATGAACTGAACCCCAAACAATCGTTTAACCGACGGGGGCCCTGACTTCGTGCTACAGTGATAATTTAATTCTACAATATTATAATTTAATTGTGCGATTATTATCGCATTTTTTATAAATTGAATCAATTATTATCTACACTACATTGATTTTGTGAGGATGGTTGGAAGACCCCCCCGGAAGTTGGGGAGTGGGCTTGTCTTGGGCCATCAATGGCCTGTCGTCTATGACAATCTGTAAATTGGACTAGACTTCACTTATTTACTTATTTCGCTTACAGTCGCTCCCCAGTTTTTTAATCAAAAATTTATAGTCTAGTCGAAGCCAATTTTAGTCATATTTTAGGCGAATTTTAGTCTTCTAAAAATGATTCGAGTTGGCTGGGCTTGACTTTTACTTGTACTTCTTGCAGTACAGGTGCGATCAGATTGGAAACACGAACGACTTCGCTCTTACCTTCACCTTGAGGTATGTTCGGGATGTCACTCGAGATAACTCGCGCATGGATTATGTCAAGCCGCGCACCTGCTAAACAAACCAAGTCAATCTAACTCAAGTAAAATCAGCTCAATCTTTTCACTCGTGTAGTTGCGCACGCTGATACCTCGTGTCCCCCCCAGATCAAACCCGTCATGCTCGACTTCCTCTGCTCTGCACTCAGGGTGATACTGGAGCGCGACGCTATTTCCGAAGACGCCCATGTCTTGGACTCCGAGACTCGAGGAGTTTGCAGACTAGTTTGCTCGGATTTTCTGAGGGAAGTGGAAGCTAGCACTTAGCGCCTGGCATTGTTTTGGAAAGTGAGCATCAATCTGAATATCTAATTAACCGAGTGCACTTGTGCTGATCTACTTGATTTTACAATCCAAATGGAAACCATACAGTTGATAGGTTTGATTTGCTGGGAATGTGCAGATATGATCCAGTGGGCCAGGGTGAATATCCTCTCCTAGCTCCCAGGTTATTGTATACCATATTTAGCTGAGCTCTTTAAGCACTTGAAGTATTTGAGCACTGTTGTAACACTGTGGGGCTGGTGACATACCCCCCAGATGAAGTCAATCCGCGGGGATATTGACCCTAAACGATATGCCCCCGCTACCCTACATATGCCCACGTTACTTCATAGGATGTTGAAGAGTTGCAGGAACCTGGCCACATTCAACAGTAGTGGGTTAAAATGATATAACACCTCCCTGATGATCCCCTCGTGTCAAGATTTAGCCTCCGCTGTAACCGATCCCAAGGTAGAGAGGCAGAAGCAGGCCAGCCAAGTTCTATGTGCATCTCGCAAACGACACGGGAAAACGCTTTAGCAGTCACCGGCAGGGAGTTTCGAAAGTAGTGGAAAAAGTTGTCGTAGCCGAATAGAGCTACATAACATTGAACAAGAGAGACGGAGAACGGAGAGAGACACATGGGAACTTACGGCTTCAGCCCCGGGACCCTGGGGGGTCCAGAGGGGGCTAATGCGATAAGGTAGCAATCCATAACCTCTTCATTGCAGAAACACAAGAAGTGCAAATATGTGCTACTGCCTTCCATCCATGATAAGTAGGACACAGATTATGATTCACAATTGCGACATGCCTGATGGATATATTTTATTACATGTGACCTCGTGATATTTGAGGCAAAAGTCAGCCAATTTATTGTTCCTTTTATCGTGGGTTGTGTACACAGGATTCTCTGCATCAAATGGGAGATATTCCCTTATTTTTGAAATATGATGAAGTGACAGTTGGAATAGTGTGATCGAGCTGCACTATCCTGGTGTTGCGATCTATCCTGGTATTGTGTTCCTCCCGTTCTTGCACACTACGTACTAATTCACCAATAATACCCTCCTCCACTGCAGGAGGGCCTCCACCTTTCCAAGCCTTATTTGAAGTGCCCAGGGCTCATCACTTTGGCCATTCACGATGCCCCCAAGGACATGCTACTCAACGGACTGCCTGACTCTTTGCAGCAGCTACAACTACCCAATGCGTCTATACAGGACGTAGCATTCCTGGCACCATCCTTCTGTCTGCATACCATTGACCTCTCCAATTGCAAGTCACTGGTGGATGTGACAGTTTTGGGCACATGTCCCAACCTGCTCAATGTCGACGTCTCATTGTGCCCCTTACTTGTGGATATCTCGGCTTTGGGTTCATGATCCAACCGACATACTGTCAAGCTAGGTGGATACTTCTCAGCATTGGATGTCTCGGCTTTAAGCTCGTGCATCAGCTTGCGTACTGTCGCCATGAGCAACTGCCAGTCACTAACGGATCTCACAACCTTCAGCTCCTGCTTATATCTATTCTCGATCACCCTCTATGCATGCCAGTCATTGAACTCCTTGTCAGGTTTGAGGAGATACTACAACCTGCATGATGTTGGCGTACATTACTGCAACTCGCTGGTGGATGTATCAGCTCTAGGCTTGTGCCCCAACCTAGACACTCTTACAATTGGAAGTTGCACCTCCCTCGTGGATGTATCAGCTTTGGGCTCGTGCATCAATCTTCGTACCGTAAACCTGAATGAATCGGAGTCATTGGTGGATGTATCAGCTTTGGGCGTATGCCCCAACCTGCACACTCTGTCCCACTCTATGAGTGTCACTCACTGAAGGATATCTCAGCTTTGAGCTCATGCCCCCAAATACGTACTGTCGACCTCTCCTGCTGCGATTCACTGGAGGATGTGTCAGCTCTGGGTTCATGCCTCAACTTGCACACTGTGGACCTCTCATTCTTAAGAACAATGGAAGATGTGTCATTTTTGGGCTCGTGCCCCAACCTTCACACTGTCGACCTCCGCTACTGCCCAGGACTGGAGGAGGTGTCAGCTTTGGCTTCATGTCCCAACCTGCACACTCTCCAGCTAGGAAGCTGCTGGTTCCCGGCGGATGTGTCACCTTTGGCCTCATGCCCCAACCTGCACACTCTCGACCTCTCCTCCAGCAGTGCACTCGTGGATTTGCCAACTTTGGCCTCATGCCTCAACCTGCACACTCTCAACCTAAGAAGCTGCTGGTCCCAGTCAGATGTGTCACCTTTGGCCTCATGCCCCAACCTGCACACTCTCGACCTCTCCTCCAGCAGTGCACTCGTGGATTTGCCAACTTTGGCCTCATGCCTCAACCTGCACACTGTCAACCTCTCTAAAAGTGAATTCCTCGTGGACGTGTCAGCTTTGGGTTCATGCCCCAACCTGCACACTATCAACCTCTCCGGCTGCTCTTCCCTCGTGGATTTGTCAACTTTGGTCTCATGCCCCAGCCTGCACACTGTCAAACTAGGCTCCTGCCATTCACTGGTGGATATTCCAGCTTTGGTCTCATGCCCCAACCTGCACACTGTCATGCTTACAGACTGCTGTTCACTAGTGGATGTGTGAGGGTTGGGTTTTTGTCTTAACTTGCACACTGTCAACCTCTCCTCCTGCTCTTCCCTCGTGGATTTGCCAACTTTGGCCTCGTGTATGCCCCAACCTGCACACTGTCAACCTCTCTGAAAGTAAATCGCTCGTGGATGTGTCAGCTTTAGGTTCATGCCCCAACCTACACAGTGTCGACCTCTCTGGATGTGAATCAGTCGTGGATGTGTCAGCTTTGGGTTCATGCCCCAACCTGCACACTACCAAGCTCTCCGGCTGCCGTTCACTTGTGGATGTGCCAGCCAGGCTTGTTCAAAATGTGACGTTTCACGCTTGAAACGTAGATTTTGGATAGTGAAAAGTAGATGATGAAAATAGTTTCGCCTCAAAAAGTAGATTTTGAAGTTCCCTTGGACAGCCCTTGGTTCTAGCTTTGGGGACAAGTCATATGCAGCGTCGCAAGCAACGCAGAAAAGTGGCGGACTGCGTCGGCAATGGAACGACAGGTGGCAACGATGGAGTTGACCGAAGCCAGTTAGTTATGAGACAGTTGGCTGACATGTCAGGCTTCAATTTTTCGGTTGGTCGGACAGACAAATTGGTAACCCTGGGGGTCCTGATTGTGCACGCAATGCAGCAGTTCCAGGTTTGTATGGTACTTCAGATTTCTGGCCAAAAGGTGGGGAGCCAGGGCGGCTTCTGTCTTACATGTGGCTCAGCAGTGGACGTTCCCAGGGCCGGAGAATCAAGGCTCACTCCGAAGGGCGTGTGACACCTATATGAGTGTATATTTATATATATACTAGTACGGTAGCCCGTGTGGCCCGTGGCCACACCTACTCTCACACCTACTCACACCTACTCTCACTCTCAAGACCCCCCCCCCCCCCCCCCCCCCCCCCCAATCATAGTACGGTGCCCGTTTGGCCTTTGGCCACACCTATTTGGGGCTGGTTACATAATGGTTTACACTTGAAGCCCCCCTCATTCACACACCACCACCACCAAAGCATGAACCGCCCCTCCCCCCTCCCTCCCGTTGGCCACACCTGT
Organism: Microglena sp. YARC; assembly: GCA_022414725.1. Classification (NCBI taxonomy): domain Eukaryota; kingdom Viridiplantae; phylum Chlorophyta; class Chlorophyceae; order Chlamydomonadales; family Chlamydomonadaceae; genus Microglena; species Microglena sp. YARC. Next base: position 6,190 of record JAJSRW010001352.1, on the reverse strand, counting down.
TTTTGGGTTTGGGTTGCAAAGAGGTTTTTTCTGCAGTGCATGCAACTTCAAACATTGACGGACGAATATCCCTTTTACCCCCCCCCCCCCCCCCCCCCCACACACACACACACACCCAACCATGTACCCCCACCTACAAACATACTCCCTTACTCTTCCTGACATATTTCCTGACTCCATCCCTTATTCCTTCCCCCACCCCAGCCATCCCACCAGCCCCCACCTCTCCCCACTCTCATCCCTCCCCTCCCTCATACACGCACCCACTAGTACACACATACTCCATATCTGCCTCCCTCCACTTCAGCTGTGGGCTTTGCCATAGCTGAAAGGCATACGGGACGAAGAGCATCGACAACGTTTGCGCATCATCCGACTCCGCTAAAAGCATCGGACCTGCTTCCCTGCCACCTCAGCTGTGATCGATAGTCGACCCCACTGAAAAAGCTGAACCTGCGCAATCGCAACTGTACATAACTAAAGCTTCTTCTTAGCGAGCTTGTATTCAGTTCGGCCGAAGAACAATCCTGTTCACCGCAATTGCTCCCGAAGTCAACTCGATCTGAGACTTGGAAACATCGCTAGGTTCATCAATTCAACTTTGCCGCGTGCTCGCTATAGCACAATTCACAGCGACGACATATTTCTCGATGCAGTGGGAAGAAGTTGCAGTCAAGTTAGGGCGAGAATGCTCAGCGAGATTTTTCATTCGGTCAACTTTGATGCGTAATTGCTATGGCACAATGCGGAGCGACATGTTTCTCAATGCAGTGGGAAGAATTTGCAGTCAAGTTTGTGACACGGGATGGATGCGATTTGGACATTTCTGACAGGTCGTCTGACTCACCAGTCACCACGTCACCTCCCGTTGTGTGCAGCGACAGCTGTCGCGAGTCCTGTCGCGACAGGTCTCTCGACGCAAGGGAAAGGTCTCGCAGAGATGTAGGGGGAAAAGCTTGTAGGAAGACGAACTGCAGCGCTACCGAAATCAGGTGGATGAACTTAGGCGGGAAAAGGAGAAATCGGGCGGGATGCGCAACAGATAGAATAGGTAAGAGGCGAAGGGTGCATAAGGCAGAATTTGCAGGAGGCCAAATCAGGCAGAAGTTGAAGCAGGAGGGATTAAAAGAGGGAATTGGCTGGGCGGGAAGTCGGTTAAGTCGGTTACGCAATGACACCACCACGACCACGACCGCCATGATTTCTTATATATATATATACGAGGGGGGGGGCAGGAATAAAGTTGGCTAACCGTACGTTCGGAAGTTGTTATTTTGACCCGCGGGGACCCCCCGCCCCCCCCCCCCCTCCCCCTCTTTGAGACCTCATATCTAGACAACCAGACAGTATTACATAGTGAAAGGGGGGTCCATGAGCATCATCTCGGCAAGGCCTTTCCAACCATAAAACCAAAATTTATAAATATCAAGTTTGGACTAAGTTATTTAGATTTTAGTATTTTTACAACTTTCTTGGGCGCTCAGCAGTCGTCCGCGCCCTAGGAGGAGATCACGAAAATCGACCGAAGGCGTTATTTATCTGTCTTTTTATCTTTATCATCATCATTATCATGGCTTGATCTACTCAACTTGTATTCTGGAGCCTGATGGTCGGCTCGGGTGGTGTGTGTGTTTTGGGGTGGGGGGGGAGGGGGGGTGGGGGGAGGGGGGGGAAGGTGGGTGGGTGGGTGGGTGTGGGGGGGGGGGGGGGGGGGGTCGGGTGCTCGACCCCAGGCTCAACTGCTTTAGGAACTTCGTACGGTAGGGGACCGGAATTCAGAACGCGTTGCGCGCGCGCCTTTTTCCGCCCAATTGCCGCTCGTTCCAAGCTGGGCGCGAAGGTCTGGGTGACGTCCAGCCTGGCGTCCAGCCTGGACGTACCTTCCAGGAGATTCACCAATTACACCCTTGGTGTCACTAACTAACGACTTCAGATTTGTACTCCTCTCGTCGAGACCTTCTGCAATTGTGTACGTCACGCTCAAAAATTCGCACTGGCAAGAAGCTACACGAGGTACAAATAAAAAGGGAAAACGGTCGGACCCCCCCCCCACCCCCACCCCACCCCCTCGTATCTCGGCCGCCCGTGGGTGTATCAACATGATTGTTTTTGTATCGACTACTGCTCGCAGGTTCTCTATCCATATCGAACGTGCGGTACGAAATCTTTTTCCTTGCCCCCCTCGTATATATATATATATATATACTAGTACGTTAGCCCGTGTGGCCGGTGGCAACTCGCCTCCACTCCGACTCATACAAACCTGCGAAAGGGCAATTTAGGCTCATTCTTTCGTCACAAAACCTGATGAACAATTATATGTACTTGACATTTCCGGTGTGCGCATGACCTTCTCTTGCATCTTTCACACAAAAAATGGAGGCATGTATGGCAAAATGCCCCGAGCCTCATGTCACCCCTCCACGCCCCCTTGCACACACACTCCTCCCTTAGTCCCTCCTGCCCTCTTTCTTTGCCCCTCCCTCTCTCCTCCTTCATGCCTCCTCCCTCTTTTCTGTCTCCAACCCCCCTCCCTCACTTCCCAACCCCCCTTCCCTCTCTCCTCCCCCCGGCAAGCTGCGCTGGCTCAAGCTAATGCTGCGGAGGATCTAAGACTGCGAAAGGCGCATGAGGGCGCGCAACACCGCCAGCCAGCTGGTGAGATTAATTGTTGGGCCCTTTCTTCCCTGCTCTGGTAAGCTCACTTTGGGCGCTGGCTGGCGGTGTTGCGCGCCCTCATGCGCCTTTCGCTGTCTAAGATCCTGTGCAGCATTAGCTTGAGCCAGCGCAGCCTGCATGACACCATCAGCTGCAGCCTGCGCAGCTTGCCGGGCAGCATAGGCTTCGCGCCTGATTTGGTTAGCTGCCTGGCGTTCATTTGCAGGCATTGCAGCCCCCATGGTAGTATAGGCTTCGCGCCTAGTTTGGTTAGCTGCCTGGCGTTCATTTGCAGGCATTGCAGCCCCCATGGTGGCATAGGCTAAACATCAACGCTGCTTTTCATGGCCCCTCTCCTCATCGGTCTTAAGAGCTCGCTTAGCGCGCTGACTGGCTGTGATTGCTGCTCTTCTGTCCTGTTGGAGGGGCCCCGCCCCCCTACACACCAACAAAAGGTTGCGAACTTTTCACAGAAATCCATGTATTTTTTACATATATATATATATAATATATATATATATATATATATATATTATATATATATATATATATATATATATATATATATATATATATAAAAGGCAAGAGGCAACTTCGCATGATTCACTTCTTTATTATACATGGAATACTTAAGAAGATGGGTTCACGGGTATTCTTAGAATGGTCAGTTTCTGATACTTATATCTCGTATTCATCAACAGGGCTTCGTCAGCACATTCAAAAAACAAATAAATACATGATGTTCAACATGATGTTCGTCTTGAAAGATTCCAAAATCGCTTGAAATGAAGGCTTGAAATACAATATATTATATATGATCATATGAGACCTAAAGCACATTATAATCATCATAGGTTGCATGATATGTTATCATTTGGTCCCTTGCCTACTTGCTTTGCCCAACTAAGGGTAGCCAACAGTATAGTAGCAAAAGTATCTAACACAGAGATTCAATCATACTTGTAGTGCTAACACTATACACGTGTACGCTATGTCACGAGTTAGCACGTTGTTGCTAGACACGGAGCACTGAGCCACTACTCAAAACACTCCTCCTCTCTACTATCTATTGTACGAGGATAGGAGAGAAACACAAAACAAAACAAACATGTTATCATGAAATTAGCAACATGTAACAAATCAGGTCCAAGAAATGATTTATGACATTCCACACAGGTGTGCTCAGGATGCTGCATCCTCCCGTCAAAGGGTCGTTGCGTCGCGGACGCAAACGTGTGGAGGGTCCGTTGACCAGAAAGAAGTCCGCTGCATCTTAGGACGCAGGCTATAAAATTGGTTGCATGTCAGGTATCAGAGCTGGGGATCCTCCTTAAGTACCCTAAAATTGAAAATTGAAAATTAGAACATCCAAGTAAGTCACACTGCCGGGGACAGTTGACCCTACTAAGGACGTGGTTTTTTATTTTTTTCACACCGGTCCGGACTCGAGTGGCTCAATGTAGAGTATCGACCATGACCGAAGGAGATGCCGGGTCGAACCCCGTCGGGAGCGTTTCGGTTCTCACGGTGGCCGTCAACCGTATGAAACGTGACTGGTTCTAGCCTCGTTGCAACCTCGAGCAAGTGAAGCTTACGAGACCGAGTGGTTTGATTAAAGTAACCTAATTCCACATAGCAAAATAAACATCAGAAATCTTCTGAGGTGGAAGTGGCGTAGTGAGAACTTTAGACACCGTGTCTTCGCCTCTTCGGTGGGGCAAAACTGGAACTTAATCTCACCTCCAGCGCACCTTTCTCTAGCAAATGGTAATTCAATATCGATATGCTCTCTGATACACTTCCTCGCTGTGTCAAGTAGACTTTAACGATGTAATGTAATGTATGCTTGTTTACACATGGAAACGAAATATTTTTTCACAGAGCATCAGGGCAGCCTGGTTGTCACAGAAGACAGTGATTGGGCCAGAAGGCAACTCAAGATCAGCCATGAGTTTCCTCATCTAGAGGGCCTCCTAGTCCCTCCTCAGTGGCAGCAGCGGCAGCCTGAAACTCAGCTTCTGCCGTAGAAACTGCAACTGTGGGCTGCAACCGAGGACTCCAGGGAAACCAAACAATATCTGCAGCAGGCAGTAAAATTTGGTCGTCTCACGCACGCTGTACCACACCGGCCTTGGGTAGAGAAGGAACGCGATGTTGCTGAAAATGGTTGAACGCCTGATCTTGGTCAACCACACACGTTTTGAAACCAACGCCAGAAATACGGGACACCTCCTCCAGTCCGTGACCCTGGCTTCAGTGCGGCGCTCCCGTCCCGCCTACCGCTACCGCCTACCGTCGAAGATATATTCCCACATCCCCACATTCTCATACGACGTCTCCATTTGAAGCCCAACACACACGCTCAGTTTAAAGGACGCGAATTCTATCTTTCTTGGCCCCGAAGACGATGCAGATTAGAACGCTACAGTCATCGGGACTTTCTAGAAACGCGTCTCTTGGCAAGAGTCGCAAGCGTTCTACCCCCTCCGCTCTCAAGCAGGTGGGTGTCAGAATATGCGATGCATTTGACCGGTTCCCGGTGCTTGGTTCGCCTGCAGCCTCAAGGATTTGTTGTTTTTTCTAGAAACTTTCCTATGGCCCATAGAGTTTCTGATGATCTGGCAAAGGGAGTAGACTTGCATCGTGGTCTGTTGCTGCTTTTGTCGTAATCGATATCAATCACAGAGTGCACTTTCTTGCGGTACGAGCTGGTCAAGCGAAACTTCGGGTCGGCAAGTTATTTATACCATTGTGTGTGAGTTGCATGGAAGAGATGCGGAGTGGCTGCTCGGGAGGTGCCTTAAGCCACCAACTATCCAGCACCAGCACCAAGCACCAACACAACACAAGACCAACCCACACAGAACAACAACACTAACAACACTCACAGCACCATCACCCACACCAACACAACACCAACCCAAACCAAACACCAACACCAACACCAACACCAACCCAGCACCACACCACCAACAACCAACACCCCAAACCGAGAGCACCACACTACACACACCACACTACACCACCACATCAACATCACATAACAAACAGCCACCACACGACCACCACACCACACAACAACAACACAACAACAACAACAACAATAACATACAACATACAACAAACAACAACAACAACAAAACAAAACAACAACAACAAACACAAGGCACACTCTCCCATGCCCTTCCCTCTTCCTCTCCCCCTTCTCTCGCCATGGTCCCCCATCTTTTCCTGTGAATATCCCCTGCTACCCACCACCTTATTTCGAGGGCAAAGGGGTCAATGTTGATTGGGACCAAGAATGCAGATGAGGTGTTACATCAGGGTCCCTGTGGCTGAAGAGTGTTCGTGGGAAGAGCGTAAAGTTTTTGAGGTGCACCCTAAGCGCCTGAGCTGACGTGGATGGCACTCAGATGCATAGAGGCTCAACTGGAGGATTTGGAAGGCATTAAGTTGGGGATGGTGGTGGAAATGGGAGGAGAGAAGGAAGTGGGGGAGGGTGGGTTGGGGAGTATGTGGGGCGAGGGGTGGG
>JAJSRW010000600.1:0-29378 GCA_022414725.1 Microglena sp. YARC | reverse complement strand
CCTCCCGGCGGAGAGATTGATGATATGGAGAACGAGATCATACCTGGTCGGCACCATATGGGACAGATCTTGCGATACTTACGCGAATTGTGTGTTGTGCTCTAACCCCTCAGCTCTTTTCTAGTCCTAAGTATATATAGAGAGTACTGTCCCAAGCATGGGGTCTCCCGCAAAAAACAGCCACAACTGAGGATACTCAGTCTTGAATTGAGCGTTGTCACTCCCCTAAAAAGAGATAGGTCCTAGCACTACTGCCCCGACACACAAGCACACTTGCCACCCAACTTTTGATCCCTCAACACCATCGCCACACTACACCACCACACACCAAACCCCCCACACACTGCATACGGTCATGCCCAAATCAACATGAAAACACGAGTGTTTGGTATGTTCAATATTTTGGCTGTGATGATGGTATATTTTTGTTGAAGTTGAGAAGGTAGTTCAAACCCAGAATGATGGATCCTCCACACAAACTCGCGACCACCAGAGGATTCATTTGAATGAGCGTTCGCCCACGCCCAGACACACCCCCCCCACTATTGATATCAATCATGAAATAGACGAGGTGTTTTTGAGTGTCATATCTGGTTGGTCTGATGATGGTTCTCTACGACCATATATAGTGCTTCCAACAGGGTCACCACCAATTTTGTAAATACCCCCGACAACCACCCTACCACCTCACACAGATCACTCCGCCACTACACCACCTCCAACACACATCCAAACACACATGCATATTCCAAATTACAATGACAACAAACAAGTGTTTGATTGCTCAACTAATTGCTATGGTCTGATGATGGTCTACTTGAGCGAGAAGTGCACAGTGTACTTTTGTAAACAGCTTTCACTATTCCAATCACCTCTGTTGCAGTCTTTGATTCTGATACGTGTCATCATATATCCCCCCCGCCACAATACACACACAATGCAGCGCACACACACCACTTGTGAAAGCTTTTTCCACTATCCTCGGTCCCCACCCCCCTGCCGCACATCGTGCAGTCTGCACTGCCCATTAGAAGCAACTAAAGCTTCTACGCCACATAGAGTGCTTGTATTTTATTTGTCAAACTCATATACAATGTGGGATCCCCCCCCACCACGACGCACACAGACTCACACGTCACATACAGATCACAAATCACCACAGCCAGCTACTTACCTCGCACCCTGCGACCTATCGTGCGCCTGCACTGCCCGCATTGGAAAGGCAGCAATGGGCCTTCTACGCCACACAAGTAAGCAGCGTTGTTTTCTAACTTTGTCAAAAATCATCCTAACTCATATACAAATGTATGACCCTCCCTCCCCCCCCACCCCCTTCCCATCACACACACACATACACACATGACCCCACACTCCTCAGGGCCTGTTATGCACAAACATATGTGAACCGCTTTGCACACCTCTCCCCGCACCCCCCTGCCCGCCACAGAGATTGCAGCCTGCACTGCCCATTGGAAGCTCAAAGGGCTTCTGCGCCGGACATCAGAGAGAGGGGCTAGATGCCCTCTCAGCCTGCGCGGTGCTCCGTGCGCGCTTCACCTTCCAGGTTCAATCAGGTCCAATGGTCGAGGGCGCCCACCTGGTGGAAGGGCTTTGGGTGGGTGAGTGGGTGGGTGGGTGTGGGGTGTGGGGTGTGGGCAAGGGTGTTGGTGCTCTGATGGATTGCACATCTGGCGGTCTGGCTGACCTCCTCTGCTGCACGTTGTGCTCCTTCCCCGTGCGCTTCACCACCTCCAGGTCAATCAGGTCCATGGTGAGCGGCGCCCCACCCTGGTGGGCAAGGGTTTTGGGTGTATGGCGGGTGTCGTGGGTGGGTGTAGGGCTGGGTGGGTGGTGGAGTGGGTTGGGTGTGGAAGTGGGGTGGCAAGTGGGGTAATGATGAGGTGTGGGAAAAGGGTGTTGGTGATGTGGGGGAGTGCGATCTGGGGGCTGAAATGCCCTACTCAGCTGCGCGGTGCTCTGTGCGCTTCACCTCCAGAGTCAATCAAGTTCATGGTGAGCGGGCGCCCACCTGGTGGAAGGGTTGGGTGGGTAGGTGGGTGGGTGGGTGGGATGTAAAGGTGTGGGCAAAAAGTGTGGGGGGGAGTTGCGATCTGGGGGCTTATGCCCTACTCATCAGCTGCGGGGGCTTTGTGCGCTTCACCTCCAGCTTTACCGATCAGGTCCATGGTGAGGGCGCCCACAAGCGCTGGTGGAAGAAGGGTGTGGGTGGGTAGGTGGGTGGGTGTGGGGTGTGGGCAAAAGTGTGGGGGGGAGTGCGATCTGGGGTCTGATGCCCTTCTCAGCTGCGCGGTGCTTTGTGCGCTTCACATCCACGGTCGATCAGGTCCATGGTGAGGGCGCCCCACCTGCGTGGAAAGGGTTGGGGTGGGGGTAGGTGGGTGGGTCGGTAGGAGTGGGGTGTGGGATGTGGTGGGTGGGGTGTGGGCAAAGAGGTGTGGTGTGTGTTGTGTGGGGGATTGCAATCTGGGGGGCTGATGCCCTACCCAGCTGCGAACGAGAACATGCTCCTATTGCGCTTCACCTCCAGGTTGATCAAGTCCATGGTGAGGGCCCACCTGGTGGAAGGGTTGGGGTAGGTGGGTGTGGAGTTGGCAAAAGGGTGTGGGGGAGTGCGATCTGGGGTCTGATGCCCTACTCAGCTGCGCCGTGCTTTGTGCGCTTCACCTCCAGCTTGATCAGGTCCATGGTGAGGGCGCTCACATGGTGGAAAGGGGGTTTTGGTTTTGGTTTTGTGTGTGTGTGTGTGTGTGGTGGTGTGTGTGTTCGTGTGTGTGCGTGTGTGTGTGTGTGCAGGGTGGTGGGGGGGGGGGAGGCATGGTTGGGCAAGTTCCTTGAGGTGCTTTGTGCGCTTCACCTCCAGGTCAGTCAGGTCCATGTGAGGGTGCCCACCTAATGGAAGGGTTGGAGGGGGGGTTGGAGGTTGGGGGGGGGTTGGGGGGGGGTAATATGTTAAGAAAGAAACACATGGGTTAAAAGTTTATTATTCAATCGATTACCCGCCTTATTATCAGTAAAGCATCGCTGTTCCAACCACTGGAACATGTGTAGCTCAGGAATGTGTAGCTAAGGAGCAAATGTAGCTAAGGAATATGTTAGAAGTTTAGCTAAGGAAATAAGGTAGCTAAGGAACAAATGTAGGTCATCTCTCCCACCTGGTTATCCATGATGAGGCTATGGAACTGGGAGAACTTGGAGTGTCCTCACGCTGCCTAGAGGCCGCTAAGAAAGGGCAAAAAGGAATGGCAAAAAGAAAAGACTTGGTCTAAGTCAATCGCACTTGCCCCCACCTGGTTGTCCATGATAAGGCCGCGGAACTGGGAGAAGTTGGAGTGTCCTCACGCTGCCTAGAAGGCGCTAAGATAAGGCAAAAAGAAATGGCGAAAACAGAAAAGGCAAAAAGAAAATGCCTGGTCTAAATCAATCGCACTCGCCCCTACAAATCGTGGCCCAGATGTCGATGCACATGTCAAAGGAACGCTTCATGAACAGGAACGCTGCCTAGAAGCTGCTAAGATAAGGCAAAAAGAAAAGGCGGAAATAAAAGCCCTGGTCTAAATTGATCACACTCGCCCGCAACCTTTGGTTGTCCATGATGGCAGGCCGTGGAACTGGAGAAAGTTGGAGATGGCAAAGAAGACAGACGCGATGTTGATACACAGGTCAATAGAGCGCTTCATGTCCTCTCGGAATACTCGGGATATACTCTGGAAGGGGTGGGGGATTTTGGGGTTGGGCGTTGGAGGTAGATGTGTGTGTGATCGGTGGTGGGGGGTTAGGGGGGGAGGTGTTGTGTTGTGTTGTGTAGGGTTGGGTTGGGGGTTGGATTGGGGGGGAGCGGAGGCCTAGTATCGCTACCCCATAGACTTCAGAGAACAAGTGACGCGATGTTGATGCACAGGTCAATAGAGCGCTTCATGTCCTCTCGGAATACTGGGATGTGCTCTGGAAAGGGGTGGGGGGAATTGGGTCTTTGGATGGTACATGTGGGTGGTTGGGCTGGATTAGGTTGGGTTGGGTTCGTGGTTTGGCTTGTGCGTGAGGGGGGGGGGGGGGGGGGGGGGGGGGGGGGGGGGGGGAGGGGGGGGGGGGGGGGGGGGGGCGGGGGGGGGGGGGGGGCGGGGGGGGGGGGGGGGGGGGGGGGGGGGGGGGTGGGGGGGGGGGGGGGGGGAGGGGGGGGGGGGGGGGGCGGGCCGCAGGGAAGCATCTGGGGTGGGAGCGAGACCATGCAAAGAAGTGGTGGCATACACATGCGTACACAAACATACACACACAAACATGCACATTCAAACAAACCTGCAAGAGTGACTAGTGGGAGAGCAGGAAGTTGCGGGTCGAGCAAGACCATGATATGAAGCAGTGTCATACACGTACATACATACGTTCATATATATATACATATGCATAAATACATACATGTACATACATGTACATACATACACACACGTACGCAAACTTACACATACGTACATATACATACATACACATAAATACACACACATGCATACGCATCCATGCACATATGCACGTACACATACATACATACATACATACATACATACATACATACATACATACATACATACATACATACATACATACATACATACATACATATATATACATACATACATACATACATACATACATACATACATACATACATACATACATACATACATACATACATACATACACACACATACACACATACACACCTGCAAGAGCGACTGGTGGGACAGCAGGGTCTCGAAGTTCTGTGTCGAGCGAAAAAAGCTGCTGCATCATGCCGGTGGCCTTCACCTTTTTGGCCATATCTTCCTCGTACAAGTCCTCCTGCAAACGGACGCGTGCTCAGTGTGTGATTGTATGTTTTGGAGTGAATATATTATTATTAGACTGGCTGATCATGCCGGTGGCCTAAGCCTACATATCAGGATATGTATGTATGTATGTATGTATGTATGTATGTATGTATGTATGTATGTATGTATGTATGTATGATATGTATGTTACAGTCCAGGGGTAGGCCAAATAGGCTAAAGGGACTTGCCCAACCGTATAGGAAGGGCTTACAAAGAAAAGGCACTGATGAACTGAGCCCCAAACAATCGTTTAACTGACAGGGGCACTGAGTTCGAGCTACAGTGATAATTTAATTCTAAAATATTATTAAATCATCATCTCAGCTGTGATGATCATTTAATTGTGCGATTATTATCGCATTTTTTATAATTTGAATTAAGTATTTCCATCCTGCAAAGGAATCAGGATTCATGACCAGCTTCATACTGGAGTTTTTATCCACCAATTCAGGTTCAATGTTCATTTTTTCCAAAATTGTTATTTTATACATATATCCTCCTTGTATAAGTCCTTCAACAAGCCGACACGCGTGCCTCAGCTTTGTGTTTTACAAAGAATTTTCACCCCGGAAGTGGGACCACCTAAAAGAGCGGCCTGCTGAGGCGGTTCAGAACAAAAAGGAGGAGAAAGCCGACACTTGTTTTTCAAATCTGAAAGTGGGTTTTTCTAGCTTTATGGTTGTAGAGACGTCCTCCAGGGGGCAGCGTTATATATAGCTTTTTTATGGCCGTTTATAGCTTTTGAGGGTCATGCAGGGCCATTTACGATTTTAGGGCCAAAACCTTTTTTGTTTTGCCTGAGCCCAACCAACCAGGTAGAAATCAAGTTTGTTCAGGCTTGTAGGCCTCGTACTGCCTCTGCTGCTGCTGCTGCTGCTGCTGCTGTACATCATATTACTTATGCAATGCATGCGATATTTCCTTATATACATACATGCACACATAATATGTACTATATATATGTATGTATATACATGTATATATATATATACATTACATAGCCCAAAACATTGAGTATAAAGCCTGAGCTCAACCTACTAGGTAGACCTTAAGTTTGCTCAGGCTTGCAGCCTCATACTGCTTCTACTACTGCTGCTACTGCTGCTGCTGCTGCTGTACATCGCATAATTATATCAGTCATCATATATATAAGTCATCAAGTTTGTTCAGGCTTGCAGCCTCATACTGCCTCTGCTGCTATGCGATGCATGCGATGTATACTTATATATAGTGAAACCCCGAAACACTGAGCTCAACCTACCAGGTACTCATCAAGTTTGCTCAGGCTTGCAGCCTCATGCTGCTGCTTCTCCTGCTGCTGCACATCGTACACTTATGCAATGCATGCGATGTGTACTTATATACATATAAACCCCAAAACATGAGTATAAGCCTGAGCTCAACCTACCAAGTACTCATCAAGTTTGCTCAGGCTTGCAGCCTCGTACTGCTTCTGTTGCTGCTGCTGCTGCTGCTGCTGCTGCTGTACATCGCATAATTACATTAATCATCATATATATTAGTCATCAAGTTATTCAGGCTTGCAGCCTCATACTGCTTCTGTTGCTGCTGCTGCTGCTGCTGTACATCAAAATAATTATATTAGTCATCATATATATTAGTCATCAAGTTTGTTCAGGCTTGCAGCCTCATACTGCCTCTGCTTCTGCTATGCGATGCATGCGATGTATACTTATATATATAGAAACCCTGAAACACTGAGCTCAACCTACCAGGTACTCATCAAGTTTGCTCAGGCTTGCAGCCTCATACTGCTTCTGTTGCTGCTTGAACAAGTTTGCTGCCTGCTGCTGGCGCCTGGCACGCAGCTCCTGATCCACAGCGACATCTGCCAAGGCAAGGGTTTAGGGTGTTGGGTTTAGAATTTACGCTTGGCACGCAGCTCCTGATTCACAGAGGCATCTGCCAAGGCAAGGGCTTAGGGTTCAGAGTTAAGGGTGCAAGGTGTAGGGTTTAGAATTTGTGCTTGGCACGCAGCTACTGATCCACAGCGGCATCTGCCAAGATAAGGGTAAAGGGTAAAGGGTTTAGAATTTGCGCTTGGCACGAAGCTCCTGATCCACAGCGGCATCTGCCAATGCAAGGGCTTAGGGTTTAGTTTTTAAGGTGTAGGGTTTAGAATTTGCGCTTGGCACGAAGCTCCTGATCCACAGCGGCATCTGCCAAGGCAAGGGCTTAGGGTTCAGAGTTTAGGGTGCAAGGTGTAGGGTTTAGAATCTGTGCTTGGCACGCAGCTACTGATCCACAGCGGCATCTGCCAAGGCAAAGTTTAGGGTCTAGTTTTTAAGGTGTAGGGTTTCTAATTTGCGCTTGGCACGAAGCTTCTGGTCCACAGCGGCATCTGCCAAGGCAAGGGCTTAGGGTTTAGGGTGTAAGGTGTAGGGTTTAGAATGTATGCTTGGCACGCAGCTCCTGATCCACAGCGACATCTGTCAAGGCAAGGGTTTAGGGTGTAGGGTTTAGTGTTGACGTTTGGCACGCAGCTCCTGATCCACAGCGGCATCTGCCAAGGCAAGGGTTTAGGGTGTAGGGTTTAGAATTTGCCCTTGGCACACAGCTCCTGATCCACAGCGGCATCTGCCAAGGCAAGGGTTTAGGTTGTAGGGTGTAGGGTGTAGAATTTATGCTTGGCACGCAGCTCCCGAAACTGTCAAGGCAAACACAGGCGCGTGAGTGAACAGATAAAGCTGTACATAAGAAAGGTGGCAAGCAGGCAAGCAAGGCATTGAAGGAGCCAACGATGGAAACAAACAGACAGGCAGGCAGGCAGAACAGACAGACAGACAGAAAGACAGGGAGGGAGGGAGACAGAGAGCAGGCAGCAGGCAGGCAGGCAGGCAGGCAGAACGACAGGGAGGGAGACAGAGAGGCAGGCAGGCAGACAGACAGACAGAAAGACAGGGAGGAAGACAGAAAGGCAGGCAGGCAGAAAGTCAGACAGAAAGACAGGGAGGAAGACAGAGAAGCAGGCGGACAGGCAGGCAGACAGGCAGACAGATAGACATAAAAACAGGGAGGGAGGCAGAGAGCCAGGCAGGCAGACAGAAAGACAGGGAGGGAGACAGAGAAGCAGGCAGACAGGCAGGCAGACAGACAGAAAGACAGGGAGGGAGACAAAGAGGCAGACAGGCAGAGAGGCAGGCAGAGAGGCAGGGAGGAAGACAGAGAAGCAGGCAGAGAGGCAGGCAGACAGGCAGACAGATAGACAGAAAAACAGGGAGGGAGGCAGAGAGGCAGGCAGGCAGGCAGACAGAAAGACAGGGAGGGAGACAGAGAAGCAGGCAGACAGGCAGGCAGGCAGACAGAAAGACAGGGAGGGAGACAAAGAGGCAGACAGGCAAGCAGAGAGGCAGGCAGAGAGGCAGGCAGAGAGGCAGGCAGGCAGACAGAAAGACAGGGAGGGAGACAGAGAAGCAGGCAGACAGGCAGGCAGACAGACAGAAAGACAGGGAGGGAGACAAAGAGGCAGAGAGGCAGGCAGAGAGGCAGGCAGAGAGGCAGGCAGAGAGGCAGGCAGACAGACAGAAAGACAGGGAGGGAGACAGAGAAGCAGGCAGACAGGCAGGCAGACAGACAGAAAGACAGGGAGGGAGACAAAGAGGCAGACAGGCAGGCAGGAGGAAGACAAAGAGGCAGGCAGAGAGGCAGCAGAGAGCGGCAGAGAGGCAGGCAGACAGGCAGCAGAGAGGCAGGCAGACAGACAGAAAGACAGGGAGGGAGACAGAGAAGCAGGCAGACAGGCAGGCAGACAGACAGAAAGACAGGGAGGGAGACAAAGAGGCAGATAGGCAGGCAGGGAGGAAGACAAAGAGGCAGGCAGAGAGGCAGGCAGAGAGGCAGAGAGGCAGCATTAAAGTAAGCAAACGAGCAAACAAGGTAACAAACAAAAAAGTAACCTAACGCCTCTTGATAAGGCGTACTATTTATGTATTTATTCTGCAAGAAAAAAGGAAAGAAGGGAAAGGAAAGCATCCAAGCCACCCACGCACCTTGATCCTGAGTGGGAGCCCTCCGCCGTTCCTGCTGTGCCTTAGCAGCAGCAGCGCGTGCATTTTTTGTCGGAGACTCGCGTGTTGAGGGCGCTGCTGGCGCTGCTGAAGAGCGCTGGAGCAAAGTTTTGAGCAGCTCCTCCACACTGCTAGTCTGGTGCAGCACGGAGGTGGTGGAGTGGTGGGTGGGTGGGTGGGTTGACATTAAACATTGGTGTGTGGGTGTGTCGGTGTATGGGTGGGTGAGGTGGTGGGTTGACACTAAACATTGGTGTGTGGTGTGGTGGGTGGTGTGGTTGGTGGTGGATTGGTGACGGTGAATTGGTGGAGAGGGTGGGTGGTGGGTTGGCACTAAACACAGTCATGAGCAATCCAACTTGGAGGGATGTATGAGCTTGCATTTCTTCACAATCTCAGATTGGTGGGTAGTAGATTGGTGGAGAGGGTGGGTGGTGGGTTGACACTTAACACAGTCATGAGCAATCTACCTTGGAGAGATGTATGAGCTTGCATTTCTCTACAATCTCAGATTGGTGGGTGGTGGATTGGTGGAGAGGGTGGGTGGTGGGTTGACACTTAACACAGTCATGAGCAATCTACCTTGGAGAGATGTATGAGCTTGCATTTCTCTACAATCTCAGATTGGTGGGTGGTGGATTGGTGGAGAGGGTGGGTGGTGGGTTGACACTTAACACAGTCATGAGCAATCTACCTTGGAGAGATGTATGAGCTTGCATTTCTCTACAATCTCAGATTGGTGGGTGGTGGATTGGTGGAGAGAGTGGGTGGTGGGTTGACACTTAACACAGTCATGAGCAATCTACCTTGGAGAGATGTATGAGCTTGCATTTCTCTACAATCTCAGATTGGTGGGTGGTGGATTGGTGGAGAGAGTGGGTGGTGGGTTGACACTTAACACAGTCATGAGCTATCTACCTTTGAGGGATGCATGAGCTTGCATTTCTCCACAATCTCAGATTGGTGGGTGTTGGATTGGTGGAGAGGGTGGGTGGTGGGTTGACACTTAACACAGTCATGAGCTATCTACCTTGGAGAGATGTATGAGCTTGCATTTCTCCACAATCTCAGATTGGTGGGTGGTGGATTGGTGGAGAGAGTAGGTGGTGGGTTGACACTAAACACAGCCATGAGCAAACTACCTTAGAGGGATGTATGAACTTGCATTTCTCTACAATCTCAGACGCAAGGAGGGCGAAAGCAGTGCTGAGTGGGATACTCTAGGACACATAAGTAGGGATCGGCAATATGATATCATATGATATCATGTCATCATATGATTGCATATGATGCCGGCAGTCTGACTAGGCTAAAGTAACCATGTATAGACAATATGATATGATGCGATTTCTTTCCTTTTATTTTATTTATTTATACCTTGGAGGGATGTATGAGCTTGCATTTCTCTACAATCTCAGACGCAAGGAGGCCTAGGTCGGTCTTGGCTGACAAGGACTTGACAGTCACCCTGGATGTGTGAAAAAGAGTGCGTGCAAGTGTGACTGAGTACATGCAAGTGTGAACGATTACATATAAGTGTGAATGAGAGTGCAAGTGTGAATGAGTAGATGCAAGTGTAAACTAGTACATACAAGTGTGAATGAGAGTGCAAGTGTGAATGAGTAGATGCAAGTGTAAACTAGTACATACAAGTGTGAATGAGAGTGCAAGTGTGAATGAGTAGATGCAAGTGTAAACTAGTACATACAAGTGTGAATGAGAGTGCAAGTGTGAATGAGTAGATGCAAGTGTAAACTAGTACATACAAGTGTGAATGAGAGTGCAAGTGTGAATGAGTAGATGCAAGTGTAAACTAGTACATACAAGTGTGAATGAGAGTGCAAGTGTGTATGAGTAGATGCAAGTGTAAACTAGTACATACAAGTGTGAATGAGAGTGCAAGTGTGAATGAGTAGATGCAAGTGTAAACTAGTACATACAAGTGTGAATGAGAGTGCAAGTGTGTATGAGTAGATGCAAGTGTAAACTAGTACATACAAGTGTGAATGAGAGCGCAAGTGTGAATGAGTAGATGCAAGTGTAAACTAGTACATACAAGTGTGAATGAGAGTGCAAGTGTGAATGAGTAGATGCAAGTGTAAACTAGTACATACAAGTGTGAATGAGAGCGCAAGTGTGAATGAGTAGATGCAAGTGTAAACTAGTACATACAAGTGTGAATGAGAGTGCAAGTGTGAATGAGTAGATGCAAGTGTAAACTGGTACATACAAGTGTGAATGAGAGTGAAAGTGCGACTGGGTACATACAAGTGTCAATGAGTGTGCAAGTGTGACTGAGTACATGCAAGTGTGAATGACATTGCAAGCGCGACTGGGTACATACAAGTGAGAATGACAGTGCAAGTGCCACAGGGCGCGTGAAAGTGTGAATGAGAGTGCGTGCAGGTGCGACTGAGTACATGCAAGTGAGAGTGAGAGTGTGTGCAAGTGTAAACGTGAATGTGTGAATAAGAGTGCGTCCAAGTGCGACTGAGTACGTGAATGTGTGAATGAGAGTGCGTGCAAGTGTGACTGAGTACATGCAAGTGTGAATAACAGTGTGTGCAAGTGTAAATAAGAGTGTGTGCAAGTGCCACTGGGTACGTGAATGTGTGAATAAGAGTGCGACCAAGTGCGACTGAGTACGTGAATGTGTGAATGAGAGTGCGTGCAAGTGTGACTGAGTACATGCAAGTGTGAACGAGAGTGTATGCAAGTGTGAATGAGAGTGTGTGCAAGTGTGAATAAGAGTGTGTGCAAGTGCCACTGGGTACGTGAATGTGTGAATAAGAGTGCGTCCAAGTGCGACTGAGTACGTGAATGTGTGAATGAGAGTGCGTGCAAGTGTAAATGAGTACATGCAAGTGTGAACGAGAGTGTATGCAAGTGTGAATGAGAGTGTGTGCAAGTGTGAATAAGAGTGTGTGCAAGTGCCACTGGGTACGTGAATGTGTGAATGAGAGTGCGTGCAAGTGTAACTGAGTACATGCAAGTGTGAGCGAGAGTGTATGGAAGTGTGAATGAGAGTGTGTGCAAGTGCCACTGGGTACGTGAATGTGTGAATAAGAGTGTGACAAAGTGCGACTGAGTACGTGAATGTGTGAATGAGAGTGCGTGCAAGTGTGACTGCGTACATGCAAGTGTGAATAAGAGTGTGTGCAAGTGTGAATGAGAGTGTGTGCCAGTGTGAATAAGAGTGTGTGCAAGTGCCACTGGGTACGTGAATGTGTGAATAAGAGTGCGTCCAAGTGCGACTGAGTACGTGAATGTGTGAATGAGAGTGTGCGCAAGTGAGACTGAGCACGTGCAAGTGTGAACGAGAGTGTGTACAAGTGCCACTAGGCATGTGAATGTGTGAATGAGAGTGCGTGCAAGTGTGACTGGGTACATAGATCTGTAAAGGAGAGTGCAAGTGCGAATGAGTGCATGCAAGTGCGACTTCGTAGATGCAAGTGTGAATGAGCCTGCAAGTGTGATTGCACATGTGAGGCAAGGAAACAACAATTAAGTGTGGATGAGTGGATGAGTGCATGAGCGGATGAGAAGATAATGATCCCGGCAGATATGAACGATTGAATATGTGGGGCAAGGAAACAACAATTAATTGTTGATGAGTGGATGAGTGGATGAGAAGATAATGATCCCAGCAGATGTGAACGATTGAATTCATCCCCAATCCTCATCGACTCCACTATTTCTTTTTTGGGCTACGCGTAGCAGCTTCTGTGTAGCTCTGTTCCCCTATCCTTGGGCCAAACCTGAAACTAGCTAGTGAGTCTGAAAGCTGGCATGGCGGAGATTCCAATGCAGCTGAAATCTTTTGGCTTGGCGCAGTGGTTGGCTAATAGAGCTGGCTGGAAGTTGCCATGCGCAGCCCAAAAGAGAAACAGTGACCGAATTATGCATGAAGCAGTAGACAAGGAAATCAAGCGACGTGCTGTAGCCAATGAGGAAAACGTGGTGATCGATAGGGGAATGTGAGGATCGTTATCCGTCACACTTCACCCCTCTTTCGCAAGACCGACGCCCACCATCGGTGTGCACGTCCGGCCCGGCCAGGTGCTAACTGTGCAAAGGAAGGCGATTGAATGAATTTCCAATTCCCAATGAAACTTGTACACACAGGCTCATGCCCACACTCACTTCTTGGTGTCTTTCTTTCTGCTAATAACCTCGGATGAGCCATTCGGCAAAGTCTGGACTTCTTGCACCTGAGCAGAGAAGGGAGATGTGTGCTTTGTGGGGTGGTGGTGGGGGGGCGGTGGTGGAGGGCGGTGGGGGTGGTAGTAGGGTGATGATGGTTGTGGGGTGTGTGTGGGGGGGGTGGGGGGTGGGGGTGGGGTGGGGGGGGGTGGAGCGGTGGTGGAGTGGTGGTGGAGTGGTGGTGGTGGGGGGTGGAGGGTGGGGTGGGGTGGGGGTGGGGGGGGGGGCCGGTTGGCTGCTGCCAGTGTTGACTACAACCCGATAGCTCATATAGCCAATATGTGATACATACCGGTACATATATTTGTGATATATATATAATATACAATATGTGATATATATATTCATATCACAGTCATGACAACAATTCCTAGGCGCGTCGCAAACGACGCAGAAAAATGGTGGAGAGTGTTGGCTATCGGAGCGACAGGTGGCACCGGAATCGAGTGCAGCGGATCGCAGTCAGGGTTTACGACAGGGCCAGGGGCCACTAAGGCCCAGGTTTGGACGGTGACGGAAAAACAAACAAACAGACAAACAAACAAACAAACATACATACAACGGGGTGACTCTTAAGGCGGAAAATTGGCGGAGAGTGTTGGCTATCGGAACGACAGGTGACAACAGAATGGAGCGGACCGAAGCCTGTTGGTTACAAGACAGTTGGCTGACGTGTCAGGCTTCGTCTCGGTTGACGTTCGGACGGATAACGGGGTGACTCTGAAGGCTCCTGTCACTCGGAAGGGGGGGCTCCGCCAAAAACATCAAAAGCATGCACTGGATATGCAACTGTAAATAAACTGTAACCATCCATGCTCTTGTATTTGGAAAGGGTACTGAAACGACACTGAATCCATGCTGCAGTTGACACAATCAGGGTACCAGCCTTCATGCAACTTCCAAGCATTATTACCTTATAATTACCTTGCACCTATTGACATAATGCATAGGGATGTAAACCCCACACACCCTACCCACCCACCCATATAATAGCCCACCCTAACCTCCACCCTCCCACCCCACCCACCCACCCTGTCCATGTCCATAACCTCACGCGCCCTGCATTAGTTGAACCGGATCTAGTGAGGTCACAAGCGTCTTAGATTTCAGCAAATGACCACAATAGAAACAGGACAGAAATAACCAGGCCCCGGACAAGGGAGCAAGGGTCACCCATGCAACATTTCCAATTATTAAACGGCACTGTATCCCCACATCCCGTGAAGGCACTCACAGTCCACCTGGCTTCACCCTTAGTCCATCAGAACACCAGCAACCTCCACAATGCAGAGGTTCTCAACCACATAAGCAACACACCACATATGCTTCAACCTACACATAAATCGTGAGCTGAATGGACTAACACTCCCAAGTCTCTCACCACCCTCCCTGAACCAGTTTTACACCCCAACCCCCGGCTGACCAAGCATGTCATGCGCAGAAATCCATCAACCCACCTCGAAATTAACCACAAGCGCTAGCTCTTCTGGATGCACCTCAATAGCTCCTGGCTTGATCTGGATACGATGCAAAACATCAAGTCAGGCAGATAAAGTGGCGCGTATGTCGCTTGTCCTCACTGCACCTTCCCACGCCACGTACCTTCTTCTTCACCTCCGCTGACATTCTTAATGATCGCAACTATTAACGAGGCATCGGGATGTAACAATTGATTCTGGGTGAAGTAGGTGAAAAGTGCCGCGGCCCTCGGGCTGACAACGCTCTTTCACGCCCCGGACGATTTTTCGGCGCTTTTAGCTTTAGATAAGCACAAATAAATGCAGAGCTGGATAATGCAGAAGACTGGAAGATCGAATCGGCTGAAAACGGACTGCTGGGGAAATTGGGGTTGATATCAGGCAAAGGGTTGGTGCGGCGAGCCAGCTCTCGCTCTCGGTACTCGAGGGCATCGCGGGCTAGGGGGCTAGGACCAGGGGCTGGGACGGGGGCTAGGACCCCAGCTAGGACCCCCTATAGGTCCATGACGGTGATCGGAGCGTGTCGCTGTCGGTTGCGGTTGTCGCTGTCGACCGGGGTTTCAACCGCAACCAGCACCCAGGCACCAATGTACACCAGGGTACAGGGCACACACAGCAGAATACTACATCACGCGCGTTATTGCGTGCCTAATAGTGCGTGCTAGCTCGCAAACTTTGGGAGCCAGACTGCGTGACTGAATCAATTTGTGAACACCCTCTGCGTGTTGTACTCAGCTTTTCAGACGACTGTAGCGTTATAGGCCTGAAATAACCTGAAATAGCCTGGAATAGTTTGAATGTGTCTTTGCATTATTCTTGCTATGCATTGCATACCGTTGCTTACTTTAACATGCTTATACGTATTGCTTGCAAGCACGTTAACATGTGTTTTGCCATGTCTTGCTTACAGTTGCCCACCTGCAGTAAAAAAAAGGCAGTTGCGTGAAACAAGCAGTTTCAAATTGTAGCACGCAGTTTTTCAAGTCAACTGCGTGCTGGCATGCAGCAAAAAAGGTAGTTGCGTGAAACAAGCAACCCAAAATTACCAAATGCAGTATCCTGCACACCATCCCCTAAACCCGTCCAGCCTCCTGCTCTGGTATAGTGGTATGTGGTATATTTTTATATTTTTGGGGACCAACTACCGTATGCGCCTTAAGTATTGGCAAACGGTTTGGCAAACGACCCTTTGCCAAACCGGATTTGGAGTACAGCTTGAGACCACTCCAGGTTGTTGGCCTTTGCCAAGTTACGGTTACCATGGTACTCTGTCTACTAAGACCTAGCAAGTTAAATGTTCCTGGTTTGAATTGCTACATGGTTTTATTTTCAGCAAGCTTGGGCAGACTACTTCGTAAACATGTACTCGACCTTGAACTTGGTTACGTGGCTCCAGCCAGCAATTTGGCTGACTGGAGCCATATACCGGTCTGGCTACTAAGCCCTAGCAAGTTTAATGCTCCTGCTTTGAATTGTTACATAGTTTTACAGCAAGCTTGGGCAGACTACTTGGTGAGCATGTAACAAGGAAATGTAACAATAACATTTAATAATAATAATAATAATGATAAGACCCTTTGCCAACTGGATTTCAAGTCTGAGCTTGAGACAGACAAATCCATAGACCCCTTTGCCAAGTTAGTATTGCCATGCTTTTCTGAGACCCACTTTTAGGGTGGAAATGACATTTGCCAATACTTAATCTTGCCAATACTTAAGGCGCATACGGTAAGCACTCCGAGAAAACTTGTACCTGTGGCCTCCTACCTACTAACCTTGCTGTTCACAAACGCGAAGCACTGAAGTAGACTTCGTTGTGTATTACTTCCTTCGGCTTCTTCGCGTTGCTGCTGATGATGATGATGCTGATGCTGATGCTGATGCTGTTGCTGATGATGCTGATGATGCTGATGCTGATGATGATGCTGATGATGCTGATGATGCTGATGATGATGCTGATGATGCTGATGCTGATGCTGATGCTGATGCTGCTGATGCTGATGCTGATGCTGCTGATGATGCTGATGATGCTGATGCTGCTGCTGCTGCTGCTGCTGCTGCTGCTGCTGATGATGATGATGATGATGATGATGATGATGATGATGATGATGATGATGATGATGATGATGATGATGATGATGATGATGATGATGATGATGATGATGATGATGATGATGATGATGATGATGATGATGATGATGATGATGATGATGATGATGATGATGAATGATGATGATGATGATGATGATGATGATGATGATGATGATGATGATGATGATGATGATGATGATGATGATGATGATGATGATGATGATGATGATGATAATGACATTTTTCCTGGTGCCCTACTGGGCTCCAAATGAAGTTTGCTTTATCGCTGGTACCCTTTGATTGCTGATTGGATAATTAATTAATGGCTGGACCCCAGGGGTGACACTGTTGTTACACCGACCGCCGACCGCTGTCATCTGTTATATACAACAAGAGAACATGATGATCATAGACAAGCTAGTCTCACAATGTGCGCCTGACAAGTCCCTTGCTATATATTATAGAGTCCTTCGGACTCCAAGAGTTCAGTCCTGGACAAGCATTTTAACTGTATAATCCGCTTAGTGTGCTTCCTGGTTTCTGAGGGTTTTGCACGGGGGGACTTGGAATTGGCAGACGGTTTACAGCCCAGAGTTGGCTCAAGAACCATGTGTCAATTCGAATTCAAACCCTTACGTCCTTCTAAATCAAATTATTGCTGACGGTCAGGGGCGTGAGTGCGTGACTGATGCAACACTGACTGTATTCTGCTGACCAACTGTTACCGTATTCTCCCAACCATTATTTGGCTATTTATACCAGTAGACAACAAGTTAATATGCTGGCCAAGAACAGGCTAAACTCGCAGCATGCGTCTGAAAAATAGGCACGGAAGTACTGGAAACTTGTGGACAGTCTGCACAACTTGTACACCTGGCTGCTTGTGAGAAACTTGTGACGTTATAAATACGCACACTCAATCTGTGCCCATCATGCATATTATGGAGTTTTTAAAAGCTGACTACCCAGCCCCTGTAAGATCGTTGCAGCACAAGTGTGGGTTTTCTGAGCGACTTCATAAATGATTACCAAGCCCCTGGCGAATAGTCACAGCACAAGTGCGAGTCGGCTTAATGACTAAAAACTGACAATCCAGCCCTTGGCAAATAGTTGCAGCACACAATTGGGTATTTTGAGTGACTCCACAAATGACTGCCCAGCCCCTGGCAGATAGTTGTACCACAAGTGCGAGTCATCTGAATGATACAAAGAAAAGGAAAAAGGAAAAATAAAGAGAACACAAATGATTTGTTAGGTCACGTTTACATTTTCCCTGGTACTGTATTTTTACTGCCGAAGTGCCACAGACGGCGAGCAGCCAAATCGCTGGCTGAAGCTATGTAACCAAGTTCAAGTTGAAGTGCAAGTCTCCTAAATGACTGCACAACAGTCTACCTGTCTACCTGTCTACCTGCTGAAAAGTGTTAGGTTTCCTTTTTTTTGAGGAGCTTGAAGGGGGAGGGAGCCCCCAGGGTCACCCCAGTGACAGACCGCCCCCTCGAGACGAAGCTTGATTCGTCAGCCAAATGTCTCATAACTAACTGGCTTCGGTCCGCTCAATTCTGTTGCCACCTGTCGCTCCAATAACACTCTCCGCCAATCTTCTGCGTCGCTTGCGATGCTGCCTAAGACTTTTTCTCCAAGACTTCGCGCCTGTCTACATATCTACCAGATGAATAGTTATAGCATATGTGCAGTCTTTCTCTATGACTGTCTACCTGTCTACCTTATGAATACTTATAACATACGTGAAGTCTTTCTCTATGAATGCGCAACTATCTACCTGGTCAATGGTTGTAGTATATGGGTGGTCTTTCACCAAGACTGCAAAATTATCTACCTATCTACCTTATGAATAGTTATAGCATACGTGCAGTCTTTCTCTATGACTGCACAACTGCCTACCTGATCAATGGTTGCAGTATATGGGTGGTCTTTCACCAAGACTAAACAACTGTCTACCTGTCTACCTTATGAATAGTTATAGCATACGTGCAGTCTTTCTCTATGACTGCACAACTGTCTACCTGTATACCTTACAAATAGTTATAGCATACATGCAGTCTTTCTCTCTGACTGTACAACTTTCTACCTGATCAATGGTTGCAGTGCATGAGTGATCTTTCACCAAGAGTAAACAACAGTCTACCTGTCTA
Source organism: Microglena sp. YARC (assembly GCA_022414725.1). NCBI lineage: Eukaryota > Viridiplantae > Chlorophyta > Chlorophyceae > Chlamydomonadales > Chlamydomonadaceae > Microglena > Microglena sp. YARC. The sequence goes on along the minus strand of JAJSRW010000600.1, from coordinate 10,539 downwards.
CCTTACGAATATTTATAGCATATGTGCACTCTTTCTCTAAGACTGGACAACTGCCTACCTGATCAATGGTTGTAGTATATGAGTGGTCTGTCACCAAGACTAAACAAAACATAAGGTATGGCCTGAAACACCAAATGCAACTGAACTACCAAGAGTCACTGAACTGCCAAACGTAGCTTAATTAGGATCTATCTGTAGCTGATCTACAAAGATCCTCTATCCGTCTTACATCCGCTTAGTGTGCTCCCTGGTTTCCGTGGGTATCGCACGGGGGGACTTGTAATTGGCAGATGGTCAGCAGCCCAGAGTTGGCTGAAGAACCATGTAACCATTCAAATTAAAAAAATCAAGATCCTCTGAACTGCTGAACGTGGGTGTGAAATGCCAACGGCTCAGAACTGCTGAATGTGGGTGAAACGCCAACGGCACTGAACTGCCAAGTGTGCCTGATCTGCCCAGTTTATGTGGACTACCATGAATGGCCATGCGCTTGAACTACAACTTAACTACGACTGAATGACTGAGAATGGGCCATGTGCATGAGCTATAACTAAAATGTAACTGATCTACCATGAATGGTCATGCGCTTGAAGTACAACTGAAGTACAACTGAATTACTGTGAATGGGCCATGTGCATGAGCTATAACTGAAATGTAACCGATCTACCATGAATGGCCATGCGCTTGAACTACAACTGAAGTACAATTGAATTCGTATGAATTGCCATGCGCATGGCGGCACTCTCAACACATTCTCTGGAGGGTGTGCTTACTACAGTTTCATTGTTTTTCTTGTCGGCTACCAGCACCAGCTTCTAGTCAGCTCCCTGAGACTGCCACTGGGCCAAATCCAAAAATCCCAAGAGCACTGTAAAGCTGACTATATAAGCTCCCAGGTGCCTAGCTTGCTTGAGGTTTGGATGAAGAGAGAGCCAAGGGAGCTGCTTAGAAGCTGCTGCATTGTAGCTGAAAATAAAGACTAGATACAGTCTACCTGATTCAGACTTGGAACTCAATCATAGCTTTTACTTTCCGCTACCAGCTGCAGCTTATAGGCAGCTTCCTGAGCCAACTACTGGGCCGAGCTCCAAGATTTCAACAAACCTGGAAAGCTGATTTTGCCTGCTTTCAGAAGTACTATGCTGCTTCAGGTTAGGCTGGGCAGCAAGCCAGGGGAGCAGCCTAGAAGCTAATGCTGGCAGCGAAAAGGAAAATCAATTTTGAATACCAGTACGTGTGTCACAGCCTCTTTTCATCTTCGAACAGCAGCTTCTAGGCAGCTCCCTGGGCTTTCTCTTCATCTTTCTTTCTTTTTCTTCCAAACCTTGAGCAACCTAGGCACCTGGGAGCTGATATCGTTAGCTTTCCATTGCTCCTGGAATCTTTAGGTTAGGCACAGTGGCAGTCTCAGGGAGCTGCCTAGAAGCCTGTGTTTCAAAACAGAAAAAAACTGGTGCAGGGCTGGTGCCTTATTTTTTTGTGTGTAGCCGAAACGAAAAACAGTGGTGTCTGTGGCCTGTGTCCTGTGACAGGGTCTATAATCGGTTCTGGCAGATCTGATCATGTCTCTTCGACAAGCAGCTACCACCACCACCATGTACAGCACTAAACACCACCGCTACCACCACCACCACTGCTGGGATGCTTCATTGCCACTTCAGTGCCTTGCCAGGTCTCATACACCCTTGCTCGATATAATAATCACCACCACTACCACCACCACCACTAGTGGGATGCTGATTGCTGTGCTATTGTGAGTCGATAGATGCTTGGAAGTGTTGTGTTTGAAGCTGCTTGGAGGTGTTGATTTCGAAGCTGCTCAGATCTGGCAAGTCTGAGGCTTCTTGGACGTGTGGATTTTTAAGCTTCTTAGATTGGGAAAGTTTGAAGCTGCTCGGAAGGGTTGTGTTTGAAGCTACTTTGCGATGTTCATTTTGAAGCTGCTTGGATCTGGCAATTTGGAGGCTGCTTGGATGTGTAGATTTTGAAGCTTCTTAGATTGGGAAAGTTTGAAGCTGCTTGGGAGTGCTGTGTTTGAAGCTGCCTGGAGGTGTTGATTTTGCAGCTGCTTGGATCTGGCAATTTGGAGGCTGCTTGGACGTGCAGATTTTCAAGCTTTATGGATGTGGGAAGTTTGAAGCTGCTTGGAGGTGTTGTTTTCGAAGATGCTTGGATCTGGCAATTTGGAGGCAGCTTGGACGGGTAGATTTTCAAGCTTCACAGATGTGGGAAGTTTGAAGCTGCTTGGAGGAGTGGATTTTGAAGCGTTGTGGGCGTGGAAAGTTGGAAGCTGCTCGGAAGTGTTGACTTGAAAGCTGCTTGGATGTTGCACGGCTCACCAATCAACCACCTACATGTTGCCGTTTCTGTTGAACGCCTTCCTTGCTGCGGCGTCCTGAGGTTTGATTGGGTAGGCAGCGCTTCAGCAGGTTCAGGTATCAGTGCACATTTGGGGGATCTTCTGCACCCTTTTGTACACCCCTCAGCAACCTTATACACCCAGAATACAACCAGAATACACCCTTATAAGCCAAATGAAAGGGTGCCAAAGACCCTCCAAATTTGCAGTGTATTGTTGAAGCATATACTGTTTACATCTTGAAGGGGCAGCATGCTCTCGCCGGCTTTAGGGTACCTACTCTCTCGTTAGGATTAGGTGCGACTCCGCCGATCACATCTAATCCTTTTAGGGCTAGCATAGGGAGACCCACCCTTTGAGGTGAACATCCTTCTTAAAAAAAAAAAATGGCAATGGGCACAGCATTAGGGGCAAATATAAATTCCAAGTTTGGAACGTGACAGTGAAGAATTTGGGCACAGAGACTTCAAATAAATAAAAATAAATAAATAGTACGCCCTGTTACGAGGCATGAGGTTGAGGGCCCGTTTGCTTTCACTGGGGCCAACCACAAAGATAGGGACTTCAAATTGACTTTGAAATCCAAATAGTACCATAGAGAATGAATTAAACGCATACATGATTTGGTTAGCCAGGCAGCTGAAACATCTGTTTACGACAGCCAGGCGCCTGCAGCTGCAGGTGACTCTCTCTTTGCAAGGCACACAAAAAATCAAACAAACATATCAAATCAACAAACCAATTCAAATACAACCAACTGCATTTTTTTTAATTTGAACAGCCCTCAAGACCACAGCTAGGTGCCTCTCTGGCGAACCCCTCTTCACAAGGCACACACAAATCACTACGACATCAGAAAGGCACCAATATGACGAACGTCATACTTGAAAGGCACAAATACATCACGACTAAAAATCAAAGACAAATTGAGAGGCAATATCTTGCTTTCAACTGCTTACAAGGCCCCAAAATATTAATGACAGAGGGCACTAGACGCGTGTTCATGTCTAAAAAGCAAAGAAAACGCTTGGAGGCACGATGTTAAGCAAATCGCAGTGGCTCACCATATTGTTGTGCATCAGCATGGTCGTTATGCCCGGAGTGACAGTGCTCTTTGGTGGGACAGGTCTGATATCGCCGCGGTACACGACTGCCCCGGTCCCGTACAGGTGTGGCGTCTGCATGACAGAGAAGAGAAAAGCAGTTCGCCAAGTCGGGGTGAATTAAGCGAGTTGTCCAAAGAAGGTCTACAGGGCAAGACATAGTGAAGCGATCGGCAGTTTGGACCGAAACAGTCGAGAAAGGCTGCGCAAGGCTGTGGACCAGCTCACAAGGTACCAGCTCAGTTGTCGTACTTCATCGCTGCTGCTGATTCGCTGTCAGACACTGCCGATTCGCAGTCAGGCACTCAACTGCTGATTCGTCGTCAGACAGGATTATAGCACGTTGCGCAGCGTACCTTGAGCTCTGAATTGGGCCCGCTGAAATTTACCCTGCTCTTGCTCTGAGTTTCACCAGTCATATAGTACATGGGGAACTGCTCGCTGGACATTTTCTTCCTCTCTGAAGGCGGGGACGGAGAAAACGATCGGGCTTCGGTCTGAATGCTCCTTCGATTACTAGTCCAAGGAAGCGCGGAGAATTTCGAGCAGGTCTCACGTTCATATGAACTAGGGTGACATAAGGTGTGGATTAGGGACCGGTGAAACTAGTGATCTGACTGTAGGTGTCGGTTCGCTGCGTGGGACAGTGGCAGTAGGGGGGCCAGCAGGGGGGCCCAGGGAGCTGGCCCAGGGGGGGCCGCTGAGGTAGACGCCACCAGGGACAGGGACGACCAGGGACGCCACCTCACTCCAACATATTTTTGTATCGATCACAACCTCGACGATCTACACACTGCGCCGACGATCAGGAGCCACTCTCCCTTTTCCCACACTTCTAGATCCTTCCGTCATGAGGCGAAGCGTTCTCTCATGGGCCAAGGTTCTGGCCTCCACGACCAACGCTGCTTGCTGCTAGCGGCGCGACCTGCGGCCCTGTTTTTAGCGCGGCTAAGGCCTCCTCTGTCCTCTCCCAAACCTCGGCTGCGTCCACTCCAGCCTTGATCCGAACCCTGTGGGCCTCTCCTAATACCCTGGGCGCAGCTGAGCTCCTTAACGTCCTCTCGGAGGAGATCAGCCACGAGACTTCCTCCTACGTTGCCCCTGCTGAGGTCACACCTGGCCCCCCTGCCCCCTTCACCCTGACAGAGACGAATGGAGACACTCTTCTCACCCTTACCCGCAAGTACAACGACGAAACCATCAACGTTGACATGCATGTGAACAACCAGCCGGCTGCCGAGGTTGATGAAAGCTCAGAAGAGGAGACCCTGACCATTGTTGTGTTCAATGTCAGTGTCAACAAGGGCCCCAACACCATGGTGTTTGAGTGCGAGAGTGACGGCACGTATGTGGCCATCAACCACATTGCACATGAGCCTAAGGATGGCATCGACAGCGATTCAACCTACACAGGACCTGTAAGTGACAATGGTGGCAACATGTTTTTAACAATGTTGGTGTTAACTGAGGCTCACAGACCATGGTGTTTGAGTATGAGAGTGTCGGCATATACGTGGCTATCAACCATGTAGCACATGAGCCTAAGGATGGCATCGACGGCGAGGCAACCTACACAGGACCTTTAACTACCATGTGGGCCACCGTTGTTAAAAACATTGTTAGCGTTAACTGAGGCCCACAGACCATGGTGTTTGAGTGTGTCAGTGACGGAACATACGTGGCCATCAACCAAAGAGCCTTAGGAGTGCATCGGCAGTTAGATGACCTACATTAGTGGCCCATGCAGTAAGTGACTGTCTGCGCCGCTACTTGTATTTTTAACTAGTTTTTGGTGCTATTTCCACATAGGCATCTCCCCTGGCTTCAGCCGCAGTTTAAGCAACATAGTGAACCCGGAAGCTGACATAAACAGCTTTCCGGCTCTGATGATATCTTAGGGCTTATCCCAGGGTCTGACTCATGGTACAGCATTGTGCCTATACTCAGTTCTTATTACACAGGGTGGAACAGTGGATTTGCTTTATTCCTGACGCACAAAGCAAATCCACTGCATTTCCCACTGCAGGTCATGTGGGGTGGGATGAAGATTAAGCATTGTCCATGTACCATTTTGTAGCATAATTGCTTTACCTTGTGGATGTTACGGGGGTTGAACTGCAGATTAGCTCTGTGCCCGGTAGCTATTCTGTTTTCCTGCACTGCCGTCATAAGGGTTGGGATGATGGTTAAGCCTTCAGCACTTGATATTTGCTTTGTTCACACGCCACTTGCATGTGGTGGTATGGTTGTTTGGCCTTGTGTAAGTGACATTTTTTTTGCATAATCCAGAGGGAACAAGGTCAACGACGGCTGTTTGGAAGCATGAGATATTCAGGAGGAAGCAGTCTTGTCTGAGTGTTGTTGTTGTTGTTGCATTGGAAGTACTAATTTTTCAGAATGAAACAGTATTGCATGAGTGTTGTTGCTGTTGTTGTTGTTGTTGTATGTAAATATGAAGTGCGAAGAATGAAGTATTCTTGCCTGAGTTTTTGTTTTTTTGCATTGGAAGTACTAAGTGTTGCTCATGAAGTAGTACTGCGTAAGTGTTGTTGTTGTTGCATTGGAAGTACCAAGTGTATATAATGAAGCTGTCTTGCCTTAGTGTTGTTGTTGTTGTTGTTGTTGTTGTTGTTGTTGTTGTGTGTTGTTGTTGTTGTTGTTGTTGTTGTTGTTGTTATTGCATTGGATGTACCAAGTGTGTAGAATTAAGCAGTCTTGCCTACATGTTGTTGTTGTTGTAGCACTGGATGTACCAAGTGTATAGAATGAAGCTGTCTTGCCTAAGTGTTGTTGTTGTTGTTGAAGCACTGGATGTACCAAGTGTATAGAATGAAGCAGTCCTTGCCTAAGTGGTTGTTGTTGTTGTGTTGTAGCATTGGATGTACCAAGTGTATGGAATTAAGCTGTCTTGCCTAAGCGTTGTTGTTGTTACATTTGATATACCAAGTGTATAGAATGAAGCTGTCTTGCCTAAGTGTTGTTGTTGTTGTTGTTGTTTCATTGGATGTACCAAGTGTATAGACTGAAGCAGTCTTGCCTGATTGTTGTGGCTGCCTCTCTGCAGGTGTTTGATGAGCTGGACGAGAACTTGCAGAACGAGTTCCGTAGCTACATCCATGAGCGTGGCGTGAACAACGAGCTTGGGGAGTACTTGAGACACCTTATCTATGACAAGGTAGGCTAAGGGTGGTGGGAATGCAAGATAGGTGTGGAGGCTGTTAGAAACTAGGTGCTTGGGTTATTGGAGTGGCAGGTTGTTCGTGTGTGGCTTGGGGTGGTTATAATATCTTGTGGCTTGGGGTGGTCTGAAACAGGATGGGGGAGTAGGCTGGGGGAAGCAAGGTGCTTGGGGGATTGGATGGCACAATGTTTCAGTGTGAGACACAGGTGGTTCCGTATGCATAGGGACCGGCATGTCATATGATGTTAACCAAAGATTAGGATGATAGCTTATGATATCATACAAATTGCAGCATATGATATTTTACATAAATGCCAACTTTGGCCTAGCCAGACTGCCGGCATCGTATGATATCATATGATTCCCTTTGTATTTGGGGGTGTGGGTCTTGGTCAGGGGACTAAGAAAGCAAGAACTTGGGGGACAGGGTTGTCCAGGTCGCTGAGTCTTGCATATTGACGCAACGTGGCGAGGGTGTTGCGTCGCAGACACATATTTTTGAGGGTGCGATGCATCCCAGGAGTGGGTGGGATTGGGGCAGGGGCAGCGGTATCAGGGATTTGTTTTTCAAATCAGAAAGTGGGTTTTTTTTTTTCTAGCTTTATGGTTTTAGGCCTCCTCCAGGGACAGTGTTTGTATAGCTTTTAAAGGCCATTTAGGGCCATAGATATGGGTTATTTATAGCGGTAATTTGGGCCAAAACGGGTTCTAAAGTAGTGACCGCTGTGTATAGTGGGAGAACAAATCCCGGAGCGGTTTGCTAGTGGAATCGGAGTGCCTACCCATTCAAACCTTAGCCATAAAGCTAACTCCCAACCATACGAGCACAACAAATAAGAAACAAGTTCTATGCAGCGTCGCAAGGCGACGCTAAAAAAGGACGGAGAGTTTTGGCGACGGAGCGACAGGTGGCAACGGACACGAGTTAGTTACGAGATTGTTGGCTGACGTGTCAGGTTTCGTCTCGGTCAGACGGTCACACGCACAGACGGACAAATGGGTAACCCTGGGGGCTCTGGCCCCCTTGAAGAGGGGGCTCCGCCTAAACTTCCCTGGAAACTTTAACCATCTACTCAAAGCATATTCATTTTATCCTCTTGTATGTGGTTACAGTCCAGGGGTGGCAAAATAGGCTGAAGGGACTTGCCCAACCGTCACATCAGAAGGGGCCAAAACAAAAAGGCTCTGATGAACTCAACCTAAACGATCGTTTACCTACTGGGGTCAGAGTTGCGCTACGTGACAATTTAATTCTACCTCTTTACCTGTTGAACCCTCCGCTTTTTGATTTTAATTTTTGGATTGCTGCAATATTGTCTTAATTTTTCTGGGGATTCATTGGAGGACCCTCCCGGATGTTTTTTGATCGGCGCTTGTCTAGGGCTCAACAATGGCCTTCACCCGATGACAATGTAATGTAATGTGATCCCATACCCTTTGACTCTGACTTTTTGACCTGCTATTTTTTTGACTCTCGATTTTTGAATCATCTCCCATTGAATCCTCCACTTGTTGACCACCTTCCATTTGATTTCTCCAGGAGCAACGCGAGTACACCAACTGGCTGAAGAAGGTGGAGGTCTTTGTCAAGTAAACGCTTAGAGCTTCACATGAGGTCATGACTACTACTGTTTTGTTTGCGCCTACTCTTTTGTAGGAGTGGCAACGCCATTCGAACTGAATCCTCGGTGTCACTGGTTTGTGCTAGGAGACCCACCTCTTGTGGTGAAATACCGTCCACTAACTAAAAACAAAACAAAAATGACCTTACCATGTCTGAGACTGATGGGAGGGCTTCAAATGTTTGAAGTAAGGGAGGAATGGGGACAAAACTACCGAAAGTTAACCCGATGCAAACATGAAGGCAGTATGTTATAATGGCTTTAAGGTCCGTTGTTAGCTGTAACAAGTTGACTTTGATCACATTGTCTACCAGCCTTAGGGATTTGGGTTCGCTTGTCACATGGTTTCTCAGCCATCTCTGGGCTGCTCGAATCTTTCCAGTTTGTGTCCACCCCCGGCGCCCCCCCCCCCCCCCCCCCCCCCCCGCTCCCCCCCGAGGGATATCCACAGGGTAGTGGATTTCACGAAATTTAGTTTCGCCTGAAAATTGGTAGGCAGGCGGAGGAGGCGAACAAAAAATAACTACGCCTTTTTTTTTTGTTCTTTCTTTTCTTTTTGTGATTCGGCATCAGGCGATGAAGCGAAGGGCATTAAGCTACCAGCACTTGATTCCCGCGTAGTAGCTGAGAACCGCCGCGAAAAAGTAGCCGAGCCCGCAAAAAGGTGTGGCATGGGACACAGCCTGGCGGTAGCTAATTCGCAACAATTTCCACCTGAGGGGGCTTACTAAGCGATCAGACAGTTTGAAGACTTGCATACAGGTGTATCAAGTTGACTTTGATCAACCGTCGTCTATCAGCCTTCAGGGTGCTAGCTGTTGTGGCGAGTTAACAGTGGGTTGTATAAACACTTATGCTAGCAGCATCTCCTTAGAACTGAAGTATGCGCAATCCATGTGTGTCGACAGGTCTCGTTTTATTGAAGGATTCTCCCCAGGATTCCAGGAAATGGGACCCATACCGTGCACAGGACATCTGAGGATGCAGAGTCGCATGTCTGGATGCGACAAGTAACTTGAACTTGGTGCATCGCTGCACAACAGCAATTTGCTGCTCGCCTGTGTCCCGGCAGTAATGTAAATTTGCCAGGAAAATGTATGGTTTCAAGCGGGAGATAAACATCCACTCAGCTGTCGACAGGACGTTTGATAAGGTGAAACAGCTGCCGCGCGGCAGGTTTTAGAGGCTTGACTTTTGCAGGCTTTTTTTTGTCGGAGCCCCCCTTCAGGGGGGCGGGAGCCCCCGATGTTTAGGTGCCAGTGCATCCGGATCATCTCGCATCCATGCCATTCGCCATTCGACCATCCATCCATGCCCATCCCAGTTCCATCCATACCATCATCCATCGCATCCATCCTCATCCATCCATTCCATTCCCATACCATCCCAATTGCCATCCATACCATCCATAACCTCCATTATCCTCCATCCGTTCCACCATTCCATCCATCCATATCCATCCATGCAATCCATTCCATCCATATTACGCATCCATCGCATCCATGCATCCATCCGCATCTCTGCTCCATCGCCATCCCATTTTGAGCTACATTCATGCGCATCCACTCCATGCTGCATGCATTTCCCATGTAATAATCATGCCATCCATCTCATCCATGCCATCATCCCGGGCCATCCGTCCACCTCCATCCACTTCCATGGAACCAACAGAAGCCGGGCGCCGGCGCAGCGGCGGCCGGCGGGCCGGCGCCGGCCGGGCCGGAGGGGCGGCCATGGGCCGAGCCCGCCCGGCGGCCCGGGGCCGGGAGCCGGCATCCCGGGCGGGAATCCATGCCATGCCCATCATTCCATCGATCCATCCATCCATCGCCATCCATTGCCATCATGCCATCCTCCAATCCATCCATGCATCCCGTCCATGCCATCGCAGTGATCCATCCATCCATGCGGCATCCATCCTATCGCATCCACTGCCATGCCATCCATCCCATCCCGGGGCGGCAGGGGCCAGTCCGGGGCGGCGCAGGAGCGGATCCATCCATCCATCCATCCAGGTGCCATCCATCCGATCCAGTCCATCCATCCATCCATTCCATCAGGCCATGCCGATCCATCCATGCCATCCATCCATCCATCCATCCATCCATCCATCCATGGCCATCCATCATCCATCCATCGCATGAGCGCGGGCGAGTCCATCCATCCATGGCCCGGGGATGCCATCCATGCCATCCAATGCATGCGCTTCGCAGCCATCCATCCATGCCATCCAATCCATCGCATGCCATCCATGCCATCCATGCCATCTCCATA
>JAJSRW010002105.1:0-80971 GCA_022414725.1 Microglena sp. YARC | reverse complement strand
GCAACACGAATGCGTCGCGAATCACGTAGCCCGATGCTCCACACCATCTCCTATGTTTCTTACTGTTGTTCTTAAAATATTATATGCGAAACATTAAACTCGAACCTTGCTTTTTGGCACTGACGGCTCTGTCTCTTAAATTTTGAACCGCAGAAGGATTCCCGCCCAGTCTCGGAAAACCGTGGTTGTGGGGACAACACGTATTGACTCTCACTGTGCGTAGCCGAAAAGCAGGGATCGCAGCGATGAGAAGGCGCAACAGCTTCTTTTCATGAGCGCCAAGAACTGTCCTGTGATCGTCAGCGGGACCGGGAGAGAACAGAACGCAGTTGCAGAGTGCAAGTTGACTCATCACGTTCCCGCGGAAACGCGAACGTGTGTTTGTGTCGAGGGGGTCGTACTGCCAGTGCACGCACTTACTGTGTAACACACAGCTTTGAAGATCTCGTACTCGGCAAAGTTGTACTTGTCTGGGTGATCGTACAATGTGACGTAGCCCGGACGTGTCACGAGCACGTCGAATCCTTCGGAGGAGCGCGCCTAACCCACCCTCTCGGATGCGGCGTAGTTCGTCCTCGGCAAGTAATAACGACATCGTTCGGTAATACTCGACCCTCCTTCACGTGCCTCTCGATCAAAGCGAACAAGTTGGAACGCTCGAGCGACGTTCGTCCCCCCCATGCTTGCGCGACCGATGTGGACACCTTGCCTTTGTCATACCGACTTCATGATCCTTCCAAGATGTCAGAAAACGAGTGCGATGCAAGCGATCCAGTTGTGTCGTCGTACGCGATCACGAAAAGATGCAACGCGATCGTCGCGACTCCACGTCACGAAGGAGTGATGCGAATATGCCGCGACGGTCGAAATAGTCCGGGCGCCTTCTTGTGCACAGAGCTTGTGAGCATGAGCAGTGACGCTGGTACACGTGAACAACACGTCGGAGGCCCACATCTGTATCTTTCACATCATCAATTAGCAACGGGAGATGGTATGTCAAGATGGAGATGATGAGGCGTGTTTGATTTAATCTCGAATGGAGGCTTGAGTGTCGTTGTCGGGGTGAGTGCGATACCGTGCACAAAGTCTGTGCCGGGCCACTTACCGGTCCGTTCAACTTCGTCGAACGCATTGTTTATATCGGCCACCCAGTCACGATCTACGGAGTGGTCCCCAGTTTTCTCACCTTTCCGAGCAGGCCATCGCGCAGACCAACGATACTAGAAAATGCGTTGGACGTACGCACCCACGAGTAATGCCAAAACATGGCCTGTCCGTTACAAGATGAGAGTGTTGATGGAAGAGGACCACCTTTGATCCCGTCCGAAAGCACGTTGCGACGCACTACCATCCCCCCACCACCAGATATTATGGCATCCGCGATGCCATCGCGCTCCCTCTTGTGCGTCAGTGCGCGGGGCGATCCTAACACATTCGAATGCACCAAAACAATAGAGTCCTGGAGCAGCATAGAGACCAGACACGGGTGCATGAACGCCCAATAGTTCCCCATCTTGTACATCACATGGGACCCGTCATGTTCGATCTTATCGCGATGGGTGCTCGACCATGCTCGCAAGGCGTCGCCGTCGGGAACCTCGTCCGCGTCCAAGAGGAATGCCCAAAACGGCCGGTACCCCGTGTAAGAGCGCGCCTCGTGGAAAGCCGTCTGCCTAGCCAGGTTATGCAATACGTACGGGTTGAGGAGGTCGGCGTCGGACACAGGGTACTTTACAGTAAGCACAGACTTCCCGCTGGAGGCACCCACACGCGCACACACTTTTGCAATGTAGGAGAGCTCCTCAACAGACTCAAGCTGTCCAGAGTACAAACGCTCCCCAATGCTTACCACTACAAAATCGCTGTATTTGACCGCATTCACCAACAAGGACTCGATGTACTCACGCTCCTGGCTGCAATACGAAACGATCGTGCACCACAAGGAGCGGCCGAAGTCTTCTCCGGGCAAGGTTGACATTCTCTCTAATTACTTTTTATTAATTATTGCAAATTCCTTACATTGTATTTTTGGGGGTCCCAGAAGAGAAGAGTGTAAAGACTGAATCACTCAATAAAATGAGTATTGCAATATGAATATGTCAACATCTGACGATAATCAAGGCGGTTACCCAGTGGACCAAGCTTCTAGGGAGGAGGCTTCTCCATTGTTCCTGAATGATATATGGACGGTATACTTCCACAACCCTCAAGACCATGACTGGACGTACGATAGCTACGTCCGGTTGGGGAACATAAGCACCGCCGAGGAGGTCCTCGCGTACATCGACATCATGCGTGAGGACGTACAGAACGGCATGTTCTTTGTGATGCGCGAACACGTGTTCCCGTGTTGGGACGATCCACTCAACATCGGCGGAACCACGGTGTCGATGAAAATCCTGAAGGACGGCGTGACCCAGGATTGGGAGGACATCATGTGTAGTGTGCTAGGCGAGACGTTTTTGAAGGACGCGTCGCTAGCGAACTCAGTCAACGGCATATCCATCAGCCCCAAGCGATCATTCTGTATCATAAAGATCTGGATGCGCCAACCAGGACTGCTCACTACCATTTCGGACGCGACCATCCCTGCCACGTACACAGGAGACCTACACTGCTCTGCAAACGCAGACAACATCAAAAACAACAATGCAAGAGAAACGCAATGCAGCTCTACAGTCGGCGGAGAAGTAAAATGAAACATACGGAGTCTGCAGGATGGAGAGCCGTGATCTAAAAAAGAACCACGATATTCTCGTACACGAAGCGGTTTCATTTTAGTATTCCGTTGACTGTATCTAGCGAGTCGTTCCGGAGTCTCTAAATTCTGAGTAGAAATTTCAAAAAATCCGCCGGGAGGCAGGAAGGATAAAAAACGACGGAATCGTGTATGAGTGTAAAGACACAAAGTCATACAAAAAACTGAAATGCAAAAGTACACCCCTGTAAGTGCACAAATGCACAAGTACACCCCTGTAAGTGGCGTCGCATACGACAATGATATCTTTACCTTCAGCAACAGCCAAGGGACTACTAGTTCAGCAGGGGACGAAATCGATATTAAGCATTGCGACACAGCTGAAGATATTTCTATGAATGACCCGAACGTCTACTCCGAATGTCTCACTATCACGGTGAAGCAACAGCAGGAGACGATATCTGCACTCTACTCCGAGAACACGTTGTTACAATGTCGCATACTCACCCTAGAGTCGGAAATCTCGACGTTCCACGCGAAACAAGAGCAACAACAACAACTCTCGAACCAGCTTCAAGCGGCTGTGCTGATGCAAGACGCTGTACCGCACCATACCAGACACAATGGAGAAGGAAACACTGTCAGGGGGGAAGACGACTCAATGATGCTGGCGTCTGTAGAGGCGGGCGACATAGAACTCTTCTGCACACTCATCCGGTCGTCGTCGTCCTCCATGGACAATACGGAGAAGGACGTCATCGGTCGCATAGGAGGGGTGGCATTACTGCTAGCATGCCAGAATGGTCACTTCAAGATCGCAGAGTTCTTGCTAGATAAAGGCGTCAGCGCACACGTCGATCGAGACAGCCCTCTTCAATGGGCGGCACAAAATGGCGACGTCGAGCTCGCTAAGCTGCTACTCAAATATGGAGCCGATCCCAAGGTGTTAAATAACTGCCCGCTGCGAATCGCATTGCGGATGGGGCACGTTGACATGGTGAATCTGCTCAATTCTTGGATGTTATAACTGAGTTCATTACCTGGTTCTTGAGCATTGAAAACTTCTTCCTGATAGCGGCTGCTTCGTCCTCCATATTCTCAACAAAACCCTCCTTTGATGTACTAGAATCACACCTTGGGTCTTCAGGAAGTCTTCCATACCCTCTACAGTGCGCTCTCCGGAGAACTTCTTCACATCTCCAGCTTTATCGAGCAGTATCGTGGGGAATCCGGTTGCATGATTGAGGTACTTCTTAGCAGCGGGGTCGCCGCGTTCGTACTTGCGCATGGTCAAGCCCCCCCCCTTACCGTGCTTGGTTTTCATTTCTTCCCACACCGGCATAAATCGCTCGCACCATCCGCACCCGTCCATATGGAGGTAGACAAGTGTTGCGGCGATCGGCTTCTTCTTAATGGGATCCTTGATAGCGCCACTGGACGCCTTTGTGCCACTATCCTCCTTCCCCTCAAATCCCTCTTCATTGCTGCTCTCCACCACGTATTCCATGGCGTCTCGCTGGGTCCTGACCATGGACATAAGCACTAAGAGGAAGAGGATGGCTGCGATGGAGATCATGACAAACATAATGATACGCTGCCCATCTCCATTGGAACAAGAAGAGGGTGAAGATGGGGCGGCGCTGGAGTATGAGGATCGGAGTCGAGACGCTTTGGGAGGCATCTGTTTACAGTTTTTGTTTTATTAAATATACTGTATGATATTTTTAAAATACAGGGGCATCTTCAGGTTGTTGTAATTTCTTGATCCGGATATCCAAAATTGTAAGAAATTTTCTTGAATGCATCATGGCAACAATGGGCGTTGGAAGACCGCAACGACATCCTCCGGCACCCCCTTGACGTTTCTAAGGTCATACCACTTGTGGGTCGCGAGACCACTCGCGCGGTAGCGATTGCATCCATCTCGGACACGAGAGACGGAATATCCTGGTGGGCGGATCCGACAATCACGGACTCTATCACGAAGAGCCCCCCAGGTTTCAGATACGGAGCGAACGCTTGCAGCGCACCCACCTTGGACGCAGAGGTGGTGTGCACGATTAGGTCAAATTGCAGGTCCAATTGCCGCGCGAACTCGTTCGAAGATCCCTCGCCATGCACATACGTTATCATGGAGTTGTCAGGACTCTCTTCGATAGGCGGGTCGGTAGGCCCCACACTGCCGACTACCGCGGCATCCGGGAAGAACGAGGACAATGCATTTGCGAACGCCCCCGCCTGCTGCACGCCGATTTCGAGAATCGCTTCAAGGGAGTCGTTTCTCTCGAAAAGGGTCAAATAGGAAAGCGTACAGGGGGGCGTAGGCGTGAACCGAGCTTTTAAGTGACTTGTGAGATCGCATCGCCTCTTCGAAAGTCGCGTAAAAACTCGGCGGTAAGGATTGTTGGTATGATGCTTCACTTTGTGGATCAAAAACAACACTTCTCTTCCGCTCTACGTCTTTGAAGAAGTTTGCCACCTGGTAGTTTTCGTAGTATACGGATTCTCCTCCCTCGCTCGCACTAGAGTGCTTGCTTGGGAAGTCGTTGTAGAGCAGTGCTTCCCACGACCAATCCACAATGGCCCTATCAAGGTTAGAGTTCATGGTGGGATTCATGTTCAATCTCTTGCGTAGTACAGCAGACTCGGGGTCGGGATCGTCGGCGACTTGATTGAACTCTTCAGGGTCAACTGGGTTTCGCCCAAGCACGTCTCTGAACGCCCTAAGAGCAAGAAGGCGACGGAGGAATACGTCGTAGTACTCTATCTTATGTCCGCACAAAACCCCGAGCTCTATGTACTTCTGGCACTCGGTATGATTGCGACGCACTTCCTCGATGCTCTGTTCTTCGTTGATGTCGCGGATGTTGACGATATACGGGAAGGTTCGAAGGACGCGGACTGCGCTCTCGACCTTGCGACGGAAACCGGTCTCGTGGAAGTGAAGGAGTCCTAGGAAATGGGAACGCACCTTGCATCCCGTCTTCACTGTGGCCTGGTGGCACCACATCTTCATGTAAAGGAACTTCGAAGCGCGCACGATGAGTTTGTCCCAGTTCTGGTTCTTGAACCGCGTAATGTTGGTCGTAGGGCGCGGGTACATGCCTCGGGATAGGTCGTAGGTATCGTCATTTGGGTCGACAGAGGATCCCAGAACGGACCCGTAGTTGACGATGGAGACGTCTTCCGGTAGAGACTCCAGGTACGCGCGAAAGTCGATCGGCCTCAGTCTGAAGAGGGGGTCGTTTGAGGACCTAATGCTGAACACGAACTCGTCGGTCTCTAGAGGGAGGATCCACTCGCACGAAGGTGCGACCTCTCGCATGTGCTCGCTCATGAACACATTGGCAGAGCTGAAGTCTCGCTTATCAAGCTTGATCTGGACACCGCGGGTTGAAGAGTACCACTCGTACACATCCAGAACAGACTGGCACGTGCTCCCGTTGTCTACCACGATCACGTTTTCGTACCCGAACAACTCGCCGTAGTACGTGATAAAGTCCTCTATCAAGAAGCTTTCATCTTTAGTGAGAAGCACAACCTTGGCGAGAGACTTGGTCTCAAGAGACTTGTTATAGCCGACTTTGTCGAAGACGTTCGATGTTGCGTTGTTGTGGGGCTGCATTGTGATTGTGATACACACATTATTAAGATTTTGGAACAATTAAATGAGGTGTTTTTGAACGAACTTTTTTATTTACAGAAACTCAGCTTCCCATTCGAACCTGGGAAATATCGCAATAGAATGTCAATAGCACGAGGAAGCACACCAACACAATAATCCCAATGATCGCAATAAATTGCATTGCTTGTTCGTGTTGGTTGTTTTGCGTACTGATACAAAAAAACACAGATGTTTTAAACAATTGTGTACAGAGTGTTCCAAAATTAGTTGAGGACAAATTTATAATGTAATTTAAAAACGCGACATGTCAAGAACATCCCTTGTGGATGACGAAGAACATACAAAAAACATTCATACAGGAAACGTGTGCATCATCGCATCTTACCCATTTCTTCTTTCGGTCGGATCAATGCATTTCATGTCAACCCGAAAACAACTTGTAAAATGGACACCTCCTGAATGCATGAATATACCGGTGTCAAAGGATCACCTGCAGGTTTGGTACTCGGATAGCGACGTGATAATGATCACACGAACGAGTCCAGGAAGTCTCAAGCGTGTGTACGCGGACGCGAGCGCATTGTTCTGTTGAGCAGATTGATTTGATTTGTCAAAAAAAAGGTGTAAAGGAATAAGAGTTTATGTTTATTGAGTCGTAAACGAACATCGGTTTGATCACAAGATTTGTACGATCTCGAATTTCACAATGGCCATTTCTGCATGTATCATCTGGCGTAAACGCATGGACGAGTACGGATACTACATGAGCAGTGTCATGCGTCTGGATATGCTGACGGAACCTGCGGCCACCCGAGGATTGAGGCCATCCGACTTTTTCGATGAGAAGTTCAAGGTCAAGTGGATCCGCAGAACGGAGATCCAGATGCGAACAGTGTTCAAACGCATTGTGTGTGTTATCCGAGGACTGCAGCGTCAAGGCTTCTTCGCCGCACCCCCGATCGCCAACCCGTGCGCCTGGCTCACCAAGGGTATCTCGGACTTTCATGACGACGAGTTTGAGACCCCACGCAACATGAAAGACATGGAGGACTTCGAATCGAACATCCCACCATACAACGAAAAGAACATCGTGACACCCATTCGACCACCCGTGAAGATGCCCGCCGCCCCCCCCCCCCAAAGAAGGTCTTTCAAAAGAAGAACGACGACACGGTGGTCCCAGAGAAGAACGACGACACGGTGGTCCCAGAGAAGAACGACGACACGGTGGTCCCAGAGAAGAACGACGACACGGTGGTCCCAGAGAATAACGACGACACGGTGGTCGTGAACAAGTACGAACACGATGATGACAGCATGTCCCATCATTCTTCCAAGTATTCGTGCATCGATGTTGGAAT
Source organism: Microglena sp. YARC (assembly GCA_022414725.1). Taxonomy (NCBI): domain Eukaryota; kingdom Viridiplantae; phylum Chlorophyta; class Chlorophyceae; order Chlamydomonadales; family Chlamydomonadaceae; genus Microglena; species Microglena sp. YARC. The sequence continues at coordinate 73,287 of JAJSRW010002105.1, read as the reverse complement.
GAGTACAAGCGCAGTTACATCCGCTCATGTTGGAGACGATAACAAACTGTTGCAGGAGATGAAGACAATCACGTCTTTGTTGCGCGCCATCGTGCTCAAGATGTAGAGTGTCTGTCCAACGGTCGCTGAGTGCGACGAATATGCACGTAAAAACGTACAAGAGAAGTGCGACAACATTACAGTCAACGGAATACAAATCCGCTTTGCAAAATGAAACCGCTTCGTGTACGGCACATTTTGCTGTTCCGCCGACTGTAGTGGAAGTGTGGCCATACACAATGAGACGTCTCATTCCGTAGAGTGTACAGTTTCCATTACTTGAATAGCATGGTGTATGGGATAGCTGTTGTCACAACTGCAATGGACATCATCATGTTCCGATATGCCTTTGAAACCGCAATCCCTCGTGTAGGGTACTCGAAGAACCTCTTTTTCATCATGATTTTAGCAATGACAAACCCTAAAACTGTAAAGATGAGCGTTTGCATGCCTAAGTCGATGATTATGTCGGAGATGAAGGCGCTGTCAATGACAAACGTGTTTGATGACTTGGCATATGTGTACATGACAATCACCAGTGCTACAAGAATGATGACCTGGATGATAATGTCGAGTACCAAGAAAATGAGGAGGAAGCTGACTAAACTTGCCTCTGGGTGTTTCAAAGGCACATCGTCTAGGGCATCTGGGTCGTTCAATGTGTTCACATGCACCTTGCGCATGTAGTGCTCTGCAAATATGTATTCAGTGACGTACAATATCAAAAGCTGTGTCATTGTTCGTATAAGCTTGATCATGTAAATGATGTGAACCTGACTGATGGATGCACGATTCGCCAGTATTGTCAAGAATCCTTTGGACGAAAGACGTGTCGACCCACGTTTGCTATTCAAAGCAGAGCGACCAGCTTCGTCATCGTCCTCGTCCACAACATTGACGCTCACGTAATTGTCCAATATGCGTTCCACAATACGCTGAAAGTCAGAAAAATCTTCCAAGACATTTGAGTAAAGTCCAATAGTAGGGTAAGAAATCGTTATCAAATTCTTGCGAACTTCTTTCAGAGATCGCAGAAGTCTATTACGAGCGACCGATAAGTTGTCACGAACTTTATTGAGCTCCTTCTCACGTTGGGTCTTCAACAATTTCGAAAACGCTTCACCACCACCTGTTTGAAGAATATACGGACCACTTCCTTTTTGACCCTTTCCTAATAGTCCAAACAAACTTGTTTTTTGGGGAGTTTTCGGGTCTCCGTTTTTGTTTTTCACGGTCTGTTTTTTTTCTTCTTCTTTATCAACTTTATTTTGGTCTTTCTCAGCTTTCTCAGCTGCCTTTTCTTCAGTTGTTTTTCCTTGTTTTTCTTTTTCACTATTCCTCCGTCTTTATTGACTCCAGTGGCCTTTTTCGAATATTCTTAAAATATTCACTTCTTTCTTGGCTACAGCGGCTCCAACTACAGTGACTCCACCATCTGATCCATCGGCTCCAGGGGGGGTCCAGAGGCTTCAGGGCTCCATCGGTTCCATCAGCGACTTTAGCGCCTAAAGTGACTCCACCATCTGATCCATCGGCTCCAGGGGGTCCAGGGGGTCCAGAGGCTTCAGGGACTCCAGCGTCGCCAGCGTCTCCAGCGTCTCCAGCGTATCCAGAGTCTCCATGGGGTCCAGAGGCTTCAGGGGCTCCAGCGGCTCCAGCTCCAGGCTTCAGGGGCTCCAGAGGCTCCAGAGGCTCCAGGGGCTCCACGACTTTAGCGTCTACAGAGGCTCCACACCTGATCTTCACCTTTGTCTTTAAAGATACTTACAATGGAGCTTAATCCGAATCCATTTTTTGGTGTAGTAACTTCGGGACCTCCTGTATGTTGTGCATTTTGAGAAGACAGTACCTCTTGTTCTCTCAAAAGTACCTTATTGACAAGTTCCTTCACAATACGTTCTTTTCCACCTTCGACTACAATAGTGTTGTTGGACATATCATAAGACCACGGAATGAAGGTTTTGTCATCCTTGCCTCCACTGATGTTCTCAAAACGTCGAAGGTTGATAATCATGTTGTACACCTGATCAAATTTGTCTTGGTTTACTGTGTATTTCTTCAATCCTTCAAAAATATCCAAAGGTGTATCGACAAAAGGCCGCAACGTTTTTGCAATTTCGAGAAAATGATATTGGGATCGCTGATATTCATAGCATTTACTCTATCTCTGATAACATCGTCAGTCATCTTGAGGTTATGAATTAGCGGAATCACTGTATACCCAAATATGTTGGTTACACTTGATATGCGTTCTATATTACTGGATACGCTCGTGATAGCCTTGGTTAGTTCGAGCAGAGAATGGTAATGAAATTTGTACTTGATTTCATTAAATCGATCTGACCTTTCGTGTTCAGGGAGTGTCTTAAAATCCTCTACTGACATGGCAAGGGCTTTGAACGTCTCGGAAGAAAAAGCATGGTGGGGGAATGCATGCAAAGATATTTGTTCTCCACCAAGCAAGTATGATATGTCTGACTCAAGTTGAGTTCGTTGCAATCGCAGGTTATCATACAACACAGACGATGCCAGCGTAGATTGGTATTGTTTGAATACACCGTCATATCTCTGAATTTTCAAGTCACCTTTATCAATAACGAAAGCGATCAAATCCTCGTCCGTATTGATTGTAGTTCAATCAATGCTACTGACGAGGTCTATTGAATGTTTTAGTGTGTCGAATTTGTCTATGAAATGTCCTAGGAATACGATGATACTGCTGATTGTGTCTTCGATTATATTTTGATCGCCGTTGTCAGTTGCCGCCCGCAACCGGTATAACATCAGTCGTCGCAGCACCCGGAACCAAATATAGTTTACAAAGTACCCCAACTCATGTGTCCCCATGTCACGCAAGAAGGTTGTCCAAGCATCAAAGGTTCCTTCAGATATCGGAATTGAGAACTTCGCCTCATTCAAGATGGACGAAACACTTTCAATACTCTTGTCCGTTATACCTGTACCTGGATCATTATACAGATCATGAGAAGCAATACGTCCCAATATATCATTAGGTGAGTATGAATCCAACACGCGCTTAAAACGCAATATCATTACAGGGTCGATCTTATCAACAATAAACGGTTCGATGTTGTTAACACCACCACTCGATGACGGGTGTTGCTGACTTTGTCGATTCTGAAGATCGGAATGATCATCGTTAGAGGTAGATGTAGAAGCATCAGTCGTGTTCGAAAAAAAAGCTTCGCCAGTGCCAAGTCTAGGGTCACTTCCAGGTTCAGTGACAACGGAATGGTCAAACAAAGTTCTGGTATCGCCACCATCCTCTCCAGGGCCAGCTGGCCCTGGATCGGATATTGACACTGTCCCTGCTGTCCCTGGAGCGGATGTTGACACTGCTGCTGCTGTCCCTGAGATGATGTTGTGTCCCTGCTGTCCCTGGAGCGGATGTTGACACTGTCCCTGCTGGCCCTGTAGGGGATGGTGGCGCTGTCCCTTCTGTCCCTGTAGAGGATGTTGGCGCTACCCCTGCTGTCCCTGGAGCGGATGTTGACACTGTCCCTGCTGGCCCTGTAGGGGATGTTGACACTGTCCCTCTCTGCTGTCCCTGGAGCGGATGTTGGCGCTACCCCTGCTGTCCCTGGAGCGGATGTTGACACTGTCCCTGCTGGTCCTGTAGGGATGTTGACACTGTCCCTCTGGCCCTGGAGCGGATGACACTGTCCCTGTTGTCCCAGGAGCGGATGTTGACGCTGCTGCTGGCCCTGGAGCGGATGGTGTCCCTTGAAAACTCTTCTCCTCTCTTTCTGCGTTGTTTACTCATGTCCCTGATGGAAAGATGCCTGAACACGATACTGTAACATGTTACACATTTTTTCAAATGAAAGCGACGATAACAATGGTTGCACGCTTCAATGCATACAAAAAAAAAGTTTCGTGTAAGTATTCAATCTGTACTCCGTAAATGATGATTTGTGAATTTGGCGGCAACGTGATTGCCCCTTTGGTTGTAGGAGCCATGACTGCGGTCTTGTACGCGCTCGTCACTACTAGCAATTCTATGGCAAAAGTGTCGAACACTAGGGATGCCATCAATCTTCAGCATAATACCACCACTAGCCATTCGGGGTCGAACAACACTTATAACGTTAACGGTGGGACAAAAAACACGCGTTCGGGAAGAGCTTCAATAGTACTTAGTACTATTGCAATATTCATCCTTTCCGCGGGACTGACGTACGGGTTAATGGTATATCGACAAAGAATCGGTGACGATGGATCTGCAGTAACATCTACAACACACCACGATATTGATGCCTATAATTTACCTAAACCTGTTGTTGACTCTACTATCTTTGAGGCTGCTGATGATCGAATTAGTTTTGTAGCCAATGATGGAGGTGGTTGCAAGTCCGTCGTTCAGTCTTGATGAAATGACAGTACGATGTACGCAGTGTCATGATTACCAAAGCATTCGATACAAAGACGGGGTCAACAATCATTTCTATCATATTCGGTCTAGGGTTGGCTGCACTGTTCAGACAAAGTTGCAAGGGGGACCGTTGTATCGTGATAAAATCACCGAACGTTCAGGAGGTTGAGAAGAACATATACCGTTACAACCAGCACTGCTACCGGTACAATGCTAACATAGTTCCGTGTGACACAAAGAATTCGAGCGCGAGTCAATGAAATATTCAATGCATCGGGTCAACCGCTGATATACCGACGACACGACACCACATTGAGATGTGACCTGACCGTATCATTTACAGTCCACGTCTCGGTTGACAGCGCACATTTGATACACGACAGTGCATTACTTTGTGGAACTTGACGTTCTTCACAACCGTCTTCTTGTATTGGCGCGTTCAAATTATCAAAATATTTTAGTTACCTATTATTGTAGAGGTTGGTTTCACTTCACGTTGTTTTGCACTGCATGTGAAAACAACCTTTGCAGTTTCAGTAGCTCAATGGCAGAGCGCCATTCTTATGAAATGGAGGTTGCGGATTCGAGTTCCGCCTGAAATATTTACTTCCACGGAGAGTCTTCCTGGAACATATTCTTAAACTTCGCCGTGAGAGCTGGGTCTTGCTTGCTCAATTGCTCTTCGTACAATGTCCTTGGGAGGAATCTATACTCTACCCTGACGTTCTTGTTCATTTCTAGGAACTTCTCTTCGTAAATTCCGTGGATGATGAGCGCCATTCCCACGAACAATGTGAGAACTACGAATACCTTCATGTTCATGTATTGAAACCCGAAAAGAATCGCGAAACGATAGCCACACACCATCAAGGAGGTGCGCGCGATCTCAGGACCGACGTTGGACCCATTTCATCAATGTTTTATCTGAGACAAGACACACACACAATTGAGGGGAATTAACTATCAAAAATACAATGCTCATATCGAGGACATTGTTTAATAAATGTTTCTGTTTCCAAAAGTTTTTCAGTAAATGTAGGCATTACAGCAAACATTTATTAAAGAATAAGAAATATCACGTCACAAAAAATACAATGACTTCTATCTTCGTATTTTTGGCACACAAATGTATCTAACATTAGTGTGCCACCCGAACTTGAAAACAAAGACTAAATCTGTAATCGATATATTGGTTTTCGTTTCAAAAAAATACCAGTATTTGGGAATCGAGATTATTGATGTTTTAACGATAATTATAGTCGTTGGGATAATCAGAAATTTTAAAACTACTTAAGTTTTTGCGCACATGTTCGTTTGTGTAAGGATACACCACGCGAAGAACTGAAAAAGCGCCCGCACCCCTCACAAACATGTCCCTCGTTCACATGAACTTCTGCAGACATGGGAGATTCATTCGCGCCAATATCATCGTCGTCCATCTCCCTGCACACGTCGGTTATGTTTGAGAACAGCTCACGCAACTCATCATCTGCCTTCGACGTAAGATTGAGTGCCGCTGCGAGGTGTGTAGTACGCACGTTGTGCACAAAAGATCGAATACGACCGACATGCTCTACCATTTGCGATAGCTTTGCAAACACCACTTGTCGTTTGATTTTGTTGCGATCTTCAACGTCTGAAATACTATTCGTGGATGAATCTTTGTTTTGTTCATATTGCGCCACCGTCATGAAAACATGAAGGACTCCTTTGAGCCACACCAAATCCTCATCCGTGCAATCAGTGAATCCTGCGAAAATAATCGGTATTGATACGCCTCCCCGCCCCGGCATCATCACGAGTTTGAGAGGCCCCTTGTCAGGGATGTTCTCTGATCGACAACTCACGAACACACCCCCCTATGAAAGCGCGACCATTTCTCTCTGATATGTTAGCCACATCAGACTCAAAACGCTCTACGTCCGAACGTGTGACAACACCTTTATTCTTTACCTCCACCGCGATGAAAGATGAAGGACTCGCGAACCACCATATATCACACGTGTGGGGAGATTTAGACATGTCGCGCACCTCCGACGTAGGCCACTCTCGTCTAAGGAAACTCGCAATACGCTCCTCGCCTACAGCTCCCCGGGCACTGTTCGAGCGACGCAGGATATCCATCTCTCTTTCGAGATCCGCTAGCTGCATCCTCAACGCCTTTGTGTCGTCTGTCTTTCGCGCAACCTCCTTTTCGATTTCCCGGTCACGCAAGGAAGCAAGATTCGCCTCTACATTTCGCAACTGCACTCGTTCTTCCGCGCATCCCTCTGCAATTCCTGCACGCACGCGCATCTCCAACACACTGGATAATGCAGAACGCTCCCTCTGCACAGCAACCACAGAATCTCTTCGTTCCTTCTCAAGAGCATCTGCGAACCTTGTCTTTTCAAGCTGAAGATCATCGGCTAACCTTGCCTTTTCAAGCTGAAGATCATCGTCTAACCTTTCCTTTTCCAACTTCAAAGCATCGGCTAACCTTACCTTTTCCAACTCCAAAGCATCGGCTAACTTTACCTTTTCCAACTTCAAAGAATATGCTACCGCAGAGAGTTCCTTGTTTAAAGTCGCGAGAGTAGGTGATGCTGGTAAGATAGTTTTTTGCAGCGTGTAAGCCGTGGACAAGTAAGGTTTGTATTGCTTGGTCTCTTGGGCGTGGTTGCAAAACTAGCCATTCCTCGAGGTTGAAGAAAAGATCAGCATTCGTAGACGTATCGATGATCAGGACCTTGACACTACTACCGGAACTTGACACTTGCATGTTGTGTATAGTGAATTTACTTTCATTCAATTTAATTCCCCATGTTTTTATGCTCAAAAATACAGTCAACGGAATACTAAAATGAAACCGCTTACGGCGGAACCTAATGGTGTAGAAATTAACGTGGCAGTGGAACAACAAATCAACAAATTGCAAGATGTTAACGAGAATATCGTGGTTCTTTTTTAGATCACGGCTCTCCATCCTCCGTATCGTTCTTTTGTCGGTACTTTCGAGAGTGTCCATTGAAGGACCAGCCGCACTTTAGAGATCGCTTCTTCCCCGGTACCGTGGCACAAAATAACTGCGGTACAGTGTTCGATTGCGGTACAGTGTTCAACTGCGGTACAGTGTTCGATTGCGGTACAGTGTTCAACAGCGGTACAGTGTTCGATTGCGGTACAGTGTTCAACTGCGGTACAGTGTTCAACTGAAAGTGTATATAAATAATTTGTGACATTCCCGGCCACAACACGTTTTACTGTAACAATGGGTATCACGAGGTACTCAATTCGCCAAACTGTATCGATGAAGCGCAAAGTAAATGATATGCGTTCTGCTTCAAAATCCCTTTGCGACATGCACAAGAGTGAAGTTCTTCATCTAGATCAAACCACACCCCATCGCAAGCGCATGATGTTCTCGCTTAATACTTCGACTTTGGTGGCTGTTTACAGCACTCAATATATACCCCCACCGTTTGTACGCGATGAACTCCATGAATGTCAATTGTTCATCCATTTCTTGACATCGTGCACAAAGACCCCTCCATCGCATGTTGTCGCCGAATTGCCCACCAGAAGCCCCCTTCACGAGGCTTTCTTGACATCATCGTGCAATCAGACCCCTCCATCGCATGTGGTCGACGAATTGCCCACCGGAAGCCCCCTTCACGAGGCTTTCTTGACATCATCGTGCAATCAGACCCCTCCATCGCATGTGGTCGCCGAATTGCCCACCAGGAGGAGGTGCCTTCACGAGTGTTTCTTGACATCATCGTGCACTAATAAGACCCCTCCATCGCATGTTGTCACCGAATTGCCCACGAGGAGGTGCCTTCACACGGCATACAGCGTAGCGCCTCCTTAATTAGATAGCATACAGTGTAGCGCCGCCTTAATTAGATAGCATACAGTGTAGCGCCGCCTTAATTAGATAGCAGACAGCGTAGAATGGGCGTTCCTGCCTCCCGGCCGATTTTGACTGGTTGGGAAACATGGTATGGAGCGGATTTGTGATTCCTTGGTGCTGCTGTCTCAAGCTAGCAAGTCGTTCAGGAGGCTCTAAATCCTGATTAGAAATTTAAAAAAATCGGCCAGGAGGCAGGAACGCCCATTGTAGGCTGGCGCGGAATTTGCAAAGAGTCCCCAATCGACGGGTCTATAACTGTTGAGAAGCAGAAGATGGTGGTGAAGAACGTCAAGGTCCACAAAGTACTGCACTGTAGAGACTATTAGTACACCTGCTGGTGGTAAACCTTCGCCCAAACTGAAATGGAAAGACAACTATGTCCAGATGTATGCACACACAATTAAGCGTGATCCAGATGTTAACCGATTACTTGACAATGCACTCCATAGCTCATCTATGGAAGATTCAGATAAGGGGATTGCTAGTGCTATTGAACTAGCCATAAGCAAATGCATACCATGTCACAAACCTGTAGCTAAGCGTAAGCACGGGCCCGTGAACGCATGGTATGATGATGAATGCAATCGTGCTAGACAGGCAGCAAGCCAAGCAGAACATCAACATGGCTCTAGCTCTGACTTGGCTGGTTCTATGCACAAGGAGTACAAGAGGATTCTCAGAAGAAAGAAGAGGAAGTGGCTAGAAACACGCATGGAGAACCTTCATACGAATCTTCGGCATAATCCGAAAAGTTTTTGGAAAGACGTGCGTGAGCCTAACAAGGCCACTACGGCAGATATCACAATTCATGATTGGACTGATTATTTTGCAGACCTCTTTGATGTGCAAGTAGGTATTGATCCAAGTCTGGATGCTAGGGACTTTGTCCCTCAAGCTGATGGACCTCAGATAGAGGCCGCACCAACATGGTTATGTCAAGACTTTACCACCCAGGAGGTGTTTTCTGTTCTCCAATCCCTACGGAAAAACTCCTCCCCCGGGGTAGATGGTATCCCTGCAGAATGGTACAGATTTGCTTCCCATGAGGCCAACTCCCGATTTGTACAAGCTATGACTAACCTGTTTAATCTCATCTGGAAGACTTCTTACCCCAGCCAATGGGCTGCAGCTGCCTTGGTACCCGTACCCAAATCCAAAGCAGTGTGTATGACAAGGACAACTATCGAGGTCTTGCGGTGAGCAACTCCATAGGAAAGATCTTCTCCCTTTGCATGCTACGTAGACTAGATGATTGGTCAGAAGAATTCAACCTCAGAGCCGCTGGCCAATATGGATTTAGAAGTGGTAGGGGTACTGCAGATGCATCATTCATTCTTAACCATATTGTAGATAAATATAGAGAAAAAGAAAAAACCACTCTTTGTGGCTTTTGTTGATTTCAAGAAGGCTTATGATTGGGTCAACAGAGACTTGCTATGGGATTGCTTAGCAAGGCTAGGAGTCAAGGACCCCTATCTCAGTATTCTGAAGTCCATGTATAATCATGTTGTTTTCCAAGTTCGCCTACATGGGGACATTGGATCCTCCTTTCCATCCCTTGTAGGAGTTAAACAAGGAGACCCCCTATCCCCACTCCTATTCGGTCTGTTCATTGATAGAATTGAATCGTTCCTCCAATCCAAGCTCCCAAATGTAGGGGCTGAGCTTAGGGGAAAGATTCTGCAACTGTTACTTTGCTGATGACCTAGCTATAATGGCAGAATCCCCGGCAGATATGCAAGCGATGCTTGACTGCCTGAGAGATTTCTGCGAGGGCTACTAAGATGGCTGTGAATATAAAGAAAACTGAGATTGTCGTTTTCAACAAACAATTCTGTGATGAGGCCCGCATGGATCCTGATTACAAATTTGTCTATGATGGAGCACAACTTTCTACAAAGTTATCTTTTTATCTACTTGGGATCCCTCTTTGTGGATGGTGACTCAAGCAATCGTGCAAAAGCTGCTTTTTCTAGGATGCTCACTAAGGCCCAAAAGGCACACCACATGCTTCGTAGGCGATGCCATACTATGGAGATATACAATATTGATATTCTCACCCACCTTTTTGATTCTCTTGTACAACCTATCCTGAATTTTGGCTGTGAGGTGTGGGCTCCTTCTATTCTGAACAACACACTTATCTCAAATGACCATGCTTGTGAGAAATGGCATAGAGGTATACTTAAACAAATGTTGGGTGTTTGCCAATCTACTACATCTAATATTATCATGGAAGAGCTGGGTAGAACCCCGTTGTGTTTTGCTTGGCTTAAACAAGCTTTGCGCTTCTGGAACAAGACCATACATAAAGAACCTGAGGATCTCATTAGAATGGCTCTTGAGGAATCTTTTGACTCCAACACTGGCTGGGTTCATGACTTGCGTTGTGCTCTCCACAAGCTAGGATCCAGTAAAAACATCAACATTTTGGAGGCTGTCGATGTCGAAGGTATTATGTCTGAAGTTTTTGAGTCATGGAGGTTTAAGTACCCAAGTGACACCAATGCAGTTAGAGACATCCCTGATGAGAGAAGGGTTGGCTTTAAACGCCTCCGATACCAAAAATGGTTCGCAGCCAACAGCAATGATGAGAATGGCTTGATTCCCTTTACATCCGCCTTACATAAGCAGGATCAGATTCGTTCTATAGCACAGTTTAGAATGGGTTCCCATTGGCTGAACACAGAAAGAATGAGGGTGGTGGATAGAGCACACATCCCTCGCTCAATGAGACACTGTCAAATGTGTGGGTTCCAAAAAACTGAGGATGAAATGCATATGTTTTGAGTGCCCTTTTTATAATGATATTCGCCTCCGCTACCAGAATCTGTTTACAGATATTTATAGGCATGTCCATGAGGATACCGACTTAACCGTATGGAATGTGGAATTCTGCGATTCCACATTCAGAACCTTTATGAATGGAAATGGCACTAAGTCTTTTTGGAGCAACCTAGCCGACTATCTTTCTACTTGTAGAAGAGCAAGACAGGAAGCCCTGGACTGCTTAGTGGCACCGTAATTTATTATCCCTTTTTTTTCTTCTTGAGACTTCTCATTTGTTAGCTTCTTACCTCCGCCACTGTAAGTGGTTGAGATCTGGGTCCTGCTCTAAGGGGTTTAATACCTACGCCACCAAAACGGTGGTTGGGAGTTTGGTTTGTTTGTCCTCAACACACCCCTGATGTAATGGGGTTTTTTGCTTTGTGGGTGCTTTTTCTTTTTGTTTAAAGCACAGAGTCTCATACACCCTCGCGGTGTCAAGTAGACTTTAACATGTAATGTAATGTAATGTAATGTAAGTGTCAAAAGCGCATCATCCAATGTGCGCTGTGGTGCAACCTTGAACCGAGACGTGAACGCTGCCAAGAACCTTCTTCTGCTTCTGACAACGTGGATGGACGGGAGAGAGCGACCTGAGGCATTCTGTGTTCCCTCGCCTCCCCCCAAAAGCACAGTTTCCATCGAGGAGAGTGTGAGCGCTTAACCGACCGACCCACCTGGGTTTGTCAGCAGCTTGCCTTGTTATCCTTTGGGGCAGCTTAAATGCTGAAATACAGAGATTTTTAGTGGGGTTTGAGATCCACCTCGAGACTGTCATGTGGCTTACATTCGCAAGTATAGCCACTCTCCTCAAACTTTGCAGCAATGTGTACATGTGTACAACAATCGACCGTCTGTCCAAGTTGTACATAGAGAATTGTAATTGATTCAATATACTGTAACATTATTGACCGGTCTGACTGTAAAGTCGGTTCACGATGACATTCTTGATCGTATTGTCCTACTCTCTTCCACCCCCAAGATTGTATTAGTGTGCACGAAAGTCCTTCGTACTGCTCTACAGTCGGCGGAACAGTAAAATGAAACATATATCAGATGGAAATAAATGTACGACATCGCCGTTCTTATGTCGTGGGAGACGGGTAAAGAAAAAGAACGTGTTTACAAGATCCCAAGCGTTTGTTCAGCAGACGTGAAGCTTAGGTTGGGTGGTGAACGTTTTGGTCACACGAAATCGAAAACGATGCCAAAGGTCGCTGATTGCGACCACTTAGGGGTAAGGTTGTACAATAAACGTAAAGGCGCACAAGAGAAGCACAGGAGGGGTGGCTTCGCCACTTCCCTTGTCGATTCTCAAAAATCGATCGAGCGGTACCCAGAGGTACGAGGACTGCGATTCTCTCCAGAAACATGCATTTACTCGGACCGGGATCGCTCTTCTGCTCTCACAATCGCAAGGCTGCACTGCATGGAATTGATGGGTCTAGGACGACCTCTTCCATTTGCCCACAGCAGCTCTGTTGTTGTTGATGAATAAAAACTCGTATTGTTGTAGACACCACTCGGTCCCCCTCCAGTGGTCGCGACAACATTAGGTTACACCGCAAGGTGTGCCGTACACGAAGCGGTTTCATTTAAGTATTCCGTTGACTGTAAGGAGGATGTTGGCGAGGACAATGTTACACTCAGACCGGTCAATAATGTTACAGTATATTGAATCAATTCCAATTCTCTATAAAATACACAAAAATGCGAGTGTAAAGGTCTTCGAACATTAACAAAATGTATTATATTTGAGAATGAATATCATTCTCCTGATCAGCACTCTTTCGGTGTCCCTATTGCATGTTGCGAAGGGATCCTTCCCTAGTGGAAGTTGTTCGATGCGTTCGTGCGCTTCCTCGCCTTACGCATTTCGTTGGATCAACGAGTCGTCAAACTCGGATGGAAGCGGTACTATGTGCTTCGAGGTTTCTAAGGCACTCGCTTGTGAGGAAACGTCTCCAGATTGGTGCTGCACATCGCTGAAGAACATGGCTAACAAGATCGTGATGACGTCCCCTATCGAGTGCATTCACACGGTCACCGAGGTTACTTGGAACAACGAGCGTCGTGGAGGAGGCATCTATTTTGATTTGTTTGATAATGATACAAGAGGGGAATTCAGGATTACCAACATGAGATCAAACTTTTGGACCATGTTCGGATCGATCTTTTGCGTCACTGCTCTCCCTCCTTGCAATAAAATTGATAGCTTCTGTACCGATCCTACAAATGATAACGACCCTACATGCAAGTCGGCCTTCTATGATGTGTACACGCACAAATGTTGCCCAACTTGCGACGTCCAACCTCTTGTCCAATCTCTTGTTGGAACATTGGTCCCATGCATGAACAACGATCAACCATCACCGGACACCACCAATGGCATGCCTCCACCCATGGACAATGATGATATGCATCTACCCATGGACAATGACGTGCCTTCACCTCCACCCATGGACAATGATGATATGCATCTACCCATGGACAATGACGTGCCTTCACCTCCACCCATGGACAATGATGATATGCATCTACCCATGGACAATGACGTGCCTCCACCCATTGACAATGACGTGCCTTCACCTCCACCCATGGACAATGATGATATGCATCTACCCATGGACAATGACGTGCCTTCACCTCCACCCATGGACAATGATGTGCCTCTACCCATGGACATTTACGTGCCTCTACCCATGGACAATGACGTGCCTCTACCCATGGACAATGACGTGCCTCTACCCATGGACAATGACGTGCCTCTACCCATGGACAATGATATGCCTCCACCCATGGACATTTACGTGCCTCCACCCATGGACAATGATGATATGCATCTACCCATGGACAATGACGTGCCTCCACCCATGGACATTTACGTGCCTCTACCCATGGACAATGACGTGCCTCTACCCATGGACAATGACGTTCCTCTACCCATGGACAATGACGTTCCTCTACCCATGAACAATGACGTGCATCCACCCCTGGACAATGACGTGCCTCTACCCATGGACAATGACGTTCCTCTACCCATGAACAATGACGTGCATCCACCCCTGGGCAATGACGTGCCTCTACCCAGGGACAATAACGTGCCTCCACCTCCACCCCTGGACAATGACATGCCTCTACCAACTCCAGGAAACCCAGGAAGTTGCAGAGTTATTGTTACTTCATCGTGTGTGTGTAGATGTGATGCCCCCGCTATCGATCAGTGCCAAGTTGCTGCATCTGATCCAGCTACAGCTAAGCTCACCATTTCGGGCTGTGTCTGTGAGTGCCTTCTTGATTAAATGATTAAAATAGTAAACAAACTGACTGTTTTACGTGAATCTGGATGTAATTGTGCTACTTTCTGCAATGATCTCCAGAACATGGTCTTGATTCTGAAAGTCGACAAGCGATCCGTCGTCGTTTTTGAGTGTGATGCCGATACGTCGGATCGATGACAGAGGCGGTGTCCCCATGATGGTCCGTATCCCGCTAGATAGACTTCCGCAATGCTCGGACGTGGAAGTGTTCGTGGGATACTCGATCACTGCGAATGCGGTGTTCACGTTAGCGTTGGGGCTAACAAGTACTTCAGCGCTCGGCTGCCACATCTCTACGACGATGAAACGTCTGAACGCTAGTAGGTCGATACGGAACGGGGCCTCGAGTAGCCAGACGTTAGCGTCCGTGTCGAAGGTCGCTGACAAAATCGAATCAGACTCGAATCCTATGAGCCGCGCTGGACATGAGGATTCGTTGCCGAACCAAATACCGAACGCGGCATCCGGACTTGAGAACATGATCCGGCTGTCTACGCCCCTAAAAGACGCAGTGATAGAATGGGATCCTAACTGTGAATTCAAAGCAATAGCGAGAGCTGCACCAGACATGTAATCGCCGCTTTGAAGCGCAAGTGTTTTGGGAGGGTGGGTGCCCACCACGATACCAAAGTCGCTATTTCGATGGCCTGGTAACGTGAAGGCTGCGTTGGGAAGAATAGCTCCTGCAAGATGCACCGACCGGATGTCCCTGATTTCCGTGTCGAGAATTACGGAGTAGTGGTTCGGACTGGGGTAGATCGAATGGTCACGCGACCGACTATTGATCAAGATCTTGCGTTCGACACGGTACGGAGACGACGACGCATAGCTGCTCCGATCCATTGTTTATTGCATTGTATTTGCCACAAAAGAATAAGCGTAAAGGAACGCAACACAAATGCCTGCGTCATCGAAACCACTCACTCATCCGGTAGGGCGTTCCACAAATTGCGTCTCCGACTGTATCATGGGATCCCAACCGAGGTGTGGCTACACATTGGTATTGGACTGGACATGAACAGGAGAGTGTTATATTTTTGCAAAATTCCACATTGCTCTTGTAGTTACATTTTTGTCCCACTTTATTTGAGAAAAAACTATGCCTAGTATTTACACATCGACACATATGTCCCTCTTCAACGTCAATTTTGTAAAAATCTTAAAATGACATTCGCATGTTTTAGTGATGAGACAGCGAAGGAAGTAGAAGAAGATGTACGACTCAAAAAACCCTCACCATATCCCTACAATCAGTCGACGACATCCAACACCAACAACAATCTTTCCATAATTCCCGTGTCCGACACATACCACATCGACAACCTGTACCCCATAACGGACCACGTTGAGTTCTGGAACATCTTCGTCGTGGGCAACGACAAGACGTACATCCTTGCGAACGTGAAAGACCCGCACATATTTCTCCCCCAGGTGGACAAAATGACCAACGAGCGTGGAAACAGGATTCTGCCCCCCGCTCTAATGAAGATGTTCGACAATATATGGACGAAGACGCTTACCGGAGTCAAACTCCAGTTCTACCTGTTGTGGGACGGAAAACTGTTCTTTGTGAACACGTACCCCTTTCTCAACGAAAATCAGTTGGTCATAGGCGCGATCATGTTCATGCGCGCATTCGACAATGCGTACATCAAAGATGCTTCCCCCTCGAAATAAGTACTGAACATAATTTGATTTCTACGTCCTCCTACGGTTTCTTCATGCGCCATACAGCTACACTCGACGGAATACTAAAATGAAACCGCTTTCTGGAGTACGGTACACCTTATGGTGTAGCAACCCACGGGGCAGTGGAACACCATCATTTTTTTTGTAACCCATCAACAACACGCATCCCTGCAAAATGGAAGCGATTGTGAGAGCAGAGGAGCGGTCCCGGTCCGAGTGAGTGCTGGTTTCTGGAGAGAATCGCAGTCCTCGTACCTCAGGGTACCGCTTGATCGAGTTGTTGTCGACAAGAGAGGGGGCTAAGCCACCCCTCCTGTGTTTTTCTTGGATTTGTTTACGTGTGCAGTACACCCTCACCGCCAACTGGACGCGATAAGAGACATTTGGAGTCTCCTTCAATGGGGTGTGACCCAACAACTCGTAACCTAGACGAATCTGCCCTTCCGTGGTTATTTGGACACTTGGAATTTTGTAAACACATTCCTTCTTGGCACCGGTTTCCTAAGACATGAGAGTCGTCTTGAACTCATCTGTCACATGAACCTCCTCTTTGAAGAGGCGCTTGCAGGAAGCGAACATAGATCCCGTAGGCACAGCTACCTCTCCTGGTCCGGTAGCCTTCAGAGTCGTAAGAATGTTTTGTTTAAAAACGTCGACGAACGCAACACTTCTTGTAAATGTCACGGCTGCTTCCAGAGGCTTGTCAACATGAAGGCAGACAGCGTAGTCTGGCGCGGAGTTTGCAAAGAGTCCCCAATCGACGGGTCTATAACTGTTGAGAAGCAGAAGATGGTGGTGAAGAACGTCAAGGTCCACAAAGTACTGCACTGTAGAGACAGTGTCAAAAGCGCATCATCCGATGTGCGCTGTGGTGCAACCTGGAACCGAGACGTGAACGCTGCCAAGAACCTTCTTCTGCTTCTGACAACGTGGATGGACGGGAGAGAGCGACCTGAGGCATTCTGTGTTCCCTCGCCTCCCCCCAAAACCACAGTTTCCATCGAGGCGAGTGTGAGCGCTAAACCGACCGACCCACCTGGGTTTGTCAGCAGCTTGCCTTGTTATCCTTTGGGCCAGCTTAAATGCTGAAATACAGAGATGAAGGGCAAAAATATGTACTCGCCTTTAGCTGATCTACCCATTGGGTTCAAGGGTCACCGGTAGGGTGTCCCACAAATTGCGTCTCCGACTGTAGGCGGCCGTCATACATGTAACCGCGCTTGCTCAAGAACTCGGGGCGTCTGGCTATGTCACGAGAAGACGCGCCGCCGACAACCCAGTCTTCAGGAGGCACTCTGTTAACGTCCGCATCAGGACGTTTGAACACTACGGGGTCAAACGTGTCCCATCGTCGCTCAGCCAAGCGGTCCACGATGCGTCCGGACTTGGTTGGAATGGAGCAAGCGGGACCCGTGGATCGACCGTCATCAACGTTACGCTCCATGAGGTGGGTGTCACAGAAAGTCGCAGGGGCTTCGTCTATCGTGAACAACCTCCCGGATCGGCGACCGCCGTAGATACCGTGAAATCGAAATAGCGATGCATCCCCGCCACCGCGGCGCGTGGTCATACACCCCTCTTGGTGGCGTTGCGCGCAACCGGCGATGATCAAAGGCGTCGGTTCGTGCGCCCCAATGTGTGGCGCAGCAACAAACGTCCGAGGCTGCACAGTAGTACTACCATCATCATCATCATCATCATCATTCCATCCAGGGGAAGGGACGAAGGCACCCACGCCGTACCCGTCCCACACGCGCATGTTCGGGAATCGCGAAGCGACATCCTCAGGGTCCCGCATTTTATCCGACGCGAGAGAACGCTTCTTCTGCTCACCAGACCCTGGATCGTAACCATCTCCGTCACTGTCACTTTCACTTTCACTTTCACTTTCACTGTCACTGTCACCGACTAGACACTGGTTCCTAGATGTGTTGTTGGCCATATCGAAGTGACGCCGAGTCACCAAAAGGAACGTCTCGTCATCCGCATTGTAGTCGTCGTCAGAATTCCTGTTTTTTTTGCCATCGTCGCTGGGATCACATTCCTTAGTAGTAGTAGCATCAGAAGCAGCAGTTGCACCGTCGTCTTTCTTTCCGGTGATGTAATCGCGTATGCGGGTATCACAAACAATGTTCCGCTGCCTATCGCGCATACGCAGGTCCGTCAGAGTCATGTCTGCAAGCTTGCGCTCGTCAGAGTCGCGAAGTGCCCGGAAGCATCGGTCGCTTCTCAAACGGTTGGCCGTGTCGTACAAGGGCATTTTGTAGAAACGTACAAAAAATTGTAGGCGCGCAGAACTCCCGTAAAAAAATCTATGGTATTATTATACAAACTCAATAATCTCACAAAATGGCTGGAGGACTCATGCAGCTCGTCGCTTTCGGTGCACAGGATGTGTACCTCTCATCCAACCCCCAGGTTACTTTCTTCAAGGTCGTGCACCGCAGGCACACATCCTTCGCCATGGAGTCCATTGAACAGGTCTTCAACGGAAGCGCAGACTTCGGACGCAAGGTCACCGCAAACATCTCCCGAAACGGAGACCTCATCCACAAGGCATACCTAAGGGTCGAGCTGCCAGCCATATCCGTCCCAGAGGGAACCGCATTCAGGTGGCTCAACTGGATCGGACACATTCTCATCAAGACCGTCGACATCGATATCGGAGGACAGCGCATCGATCGCCACTACGGAGACTGGATGCACATCTGGAACGAGCTCACCCAGACACCAGGACATCAACTAGGATACGCGTCCATGCTAGGAAACACGCCCGAACTCACCCAGATATACGACAACTGCTTCGGAACAGCAGGAATGGGGGCCATGACCGTGCCATCCAAGACCCTATGGATCCCCCTGGAGTTCTGGTGGTGCAGGAACCCAGGACTCGCCCTGCCACTCATCGCACTGCAGTACCACGAGGTCAAGATCAACCTAGAGTTCAACAACGCCAAGAACTGCTTCTGGGCAGGACGCAACTCTGCACTCACAGCGTCAGACCCACCCATCTGGGCAACCAACCTGAACCTAGTATCAACACCTTCTCTAGCAACAGCTCCACTATTCATCGACTACATCTTCCTGGATACAGTTGAGCGACGCAGGTTCGCAAGCGCACCACACGAGTACCTCATCGAGCAGCTGCAGTTCGGGGGAGACGAGTCAACCTCACAGACATCCAACAACTTCAAGCTCAACTTCAACCACCCGTGCAAGGAGATCGTGTGGGTCGTCCAGCCAGACGACAACATCTCAGAGTCCGCGCCATTCGAAAAGCAGTGGTTCAACTACACAGACAAGGTCATGGCATCACCCTCACCAAGCGTTACGGACGCAATGCCAGGAATCGCATCAGGAGGAACATACGGAGTCTACATCTCAGTCGCAGCAGACGGAGGAGGGAACCCAACCGCTAGGGCAAAGCTGTCTCTAAACGGACACAAGCGACTGTCAGAAAGGGACGGAGAGTACTGGAACCTGGTGCAGACGTACCAGCACCACGAAAACGTACCATCTAAGGGAATCAATGTATACTCATTCGCACTCAAGCCAGAGGAACACCAGCCATCAGGATCTTGCAACATGTCTAGAATTGATAACTCCAACCTAACAATCAACCTAACCACAAACGCAGTCAACCACAACGGATCACCAAGGTCAGTCAAGGTAAGGATCTATGCTGTCAATTACAATGTACTTCGCATCATGAGTGGTATGGGGGGGCTAGCCTTCGCATCATAACGGGCATGGGTGTTCAGTTTAATAATTTAATATACTACACCATTCTCAGTATCATTATGGGTTAGTATCATAACGGGTATGGGTTGGTAAACCCAAACAAATTAATATACTACATCTTTCTCAGGATCCACCCGGAATTCAGGTGTCAAGCTGATTATTTCTTGAAGTCAACGTTGTTTGAGTGCAAAATGTGTGTTCCTGCCTCACGGCGGATTTTGACTGGTTGCGAAACATGGTCTGGAGCGGAATTAGCTTCGGAATACGAGTGTAAAGAATGACATATCATTATCAATGTCCTGAATTAAGATGGTTTTTACCATCATCGGTGATTTTCGACATGGTCGCATGTTTGGTGTCAATTTACTCTACTCGCATTCCGGAGAAACCTTAGTCGCGCTTTCTGTTCCTAAGGGTGCGCAGAGCAAGACCGCAAATACGTTCATGGTTATGATGGATGTTTACGACCCAGCTGTCTTCGGGGACAAGGTCATCATATCCACAAATGGATACGCGAGATGCAATGCTGGACACATTCATGCGATGATCCTCGACGCCGGTGGTTTGACTGTGGACCACATCAACCGCATCCCGTTGGACAACCGTCGCAAAAACCTGCGTGTAGCATCGATTAGCGTGCAGAACGGAAACCGTATGACGTCTGCAGAAATAGACCCCCCGGAGGAGCTGAAGCCATACTTCGACGAGATGCCGGCGTTCCTTCGATGGGACCGCAACTATCTCCGATTTGTAAGCGACAAGTACAACATCAACGGTACGAGGAGTGAGAAAGTCAGCATCGTGAACAAGTTTCGAGATGCCGCAGTTAAGCTGAAGACGGCGATCATCGAAGACATTGAGTACTCAAGACACCTTGTAACGTTGAACCAGTTGCGTGACGATTACATTCAGATCAACAAGCTTGTACACTCACAGTACTTGGAGCACTTTGATATGTACGACGACAGCGCTGACAAGGTGTACCGGTATACTCCAGAGTTCATCGACCAATGTCTTTCGAAGTTACCGGCTGTAAATTACGGCGATGTCATGCACGGTCCCCTGGCTCTAAGCACCACTTATCGCACTGACGAGTCTTCGAGGGTTTTTTACATGAAACGCGGAGATTACGATGAAAAGGAAATCGTGTTTGACATGGATTTCCTACAGCACTTTAAGTCCTCTCGCGCCGTGGACGTGGATTCTGGCAGCCCCATCATCCGGGTGGGCGATTCGAAGATCGTGTTGAGGGCGTATGTCTGGACGAACCTGCTCAAGCGTAAGGTCCCTCATGGTTTCAAAGTTGGGATACGCAACGGCAACCCCATGGACGTCCGTGCGTCCAACCTGGTCCTCATTGACGAGGGCGTGCGCCAGCGCCGAAAGACTGTCGTCGAGGGTTTCAATGACGATTTGGTTCGAATGATCGACCCCGATGCCACGGCTTACTCTCGTACCAGCAACAACGGGGAAATTTACTTCGTGTTTGTGGACTTCACCATTCACCGTGTCATGCCTGCCCTGTGCATGGAGCCCCGCAACGTGAGCGTGCTGCGTCCCAAGATGCTTCTACGCGAATACGTGTGGAATGGCCTATCGACGTCCGGTGACGGCAGCTCTGGTGTCGTGGTGCCTCTGAATTACGACATGTTCGACGTGCGCACTTCCAACCCAGTCAAAGTGCATGGCCTCTCCTCTTCGAAGAGTTTTTCGGCACCGGCGAGCTCCGACGTGCCTTCCGTGGTCCGCTCCCGCGTTCCGTGGGAGTTCATGCCCTTTGGCCTGAAGTACTGCTTCAACAAGGCTCAGAGCATGGAGGGTTTCAACCAGAGCAAGATGATCGACCCCAAAACCAAGCATTGGTACCTATCCATTAAGGCGGACGCTGGCATCGACTCCGTCAAGGTCGCGAAGATCGAGGAGAGCCTCGGTGCGTGCTACAGAGCCCTGGTCGAGTTCCCTGGTGTCGGGAGGTTTCCGCCTGACTCTCCCTCAATTGACGTGTTCCGTACCGTTCATTCCCGGTACTGCCGGGCGATGCGTACTCTGCGCGAGATGCAGGAATGTGTGCAAGGGGGCACACAGGATGTGTAATGGGTGTTCCTGCATCCCGGTGGATCTTGACTGGTTTCGGAACCTTGTCTGGTCGGAATCGCAATCGACACACTTGAGTTCTTTCCCGCTACCGACGTTCTTGCACGCGGCTCCGCTGGCATACGTCCAAAACGAGTATAAATATCGTCAGTTTCTTATTGTGGATTGGATTACTGAATCAAGATGGTTTCCCTCATCACCGGTGATTTTCGACATGGTCGCATGTTCGGTGTCCATTTACTCTACTCATATTCCGGAGAAACCTTCGCTGCGCTTTCTGTTCGCAAGGGTGAGCAGAGCAAGACGTTCATGGTTTTGATGGACGGTTACTACCCAGCTGTCTTCGGGAACGAGCTCACAATATCCACCAATGGATACGCTAAATGCAATGTTGGGCACATTCACACGATGATCCACGACGCCGGGGTGACAGTGGACCATATCAACCGCATCCCTTTGGACAACCGTCGCAAGAACCTTCGCGTATCAACCACCATGAGCGTGCAGAACGGCAACCGCGTGTCGTCTGTAGAAATAGACCCCCCGGAGGAGCTGAAGCCATACTTCGACGAGATGCCGGCGTTCCTTCGATGGGACCGCAACTATCTCCGATTTGTAAGCGACAAGTACAACATCAACGGTACGAGGAGTGAGAAAGTCACCATAGTGAACAAGTTTCAAGATGCCGCAGTGAAGCTGAAGACGGCGATCATCGAAGACATTGAGTACTCACGACACCTTGCAACTCTGAACCAGCTGCGAGACGATTACATTCAGATCAACAAGCTGGTACACTCTCTGTACCCCGAGCACTTTGACATGTACGACGACAGCACCGACAAGGTGTATCGGGGCACTCCCGAGTTCATCGAACAATGCCTTGCAAAGTTACAGGCGGCAAAGGAAGGCGACGTCATGTACTCCACCCGGGCAACAGTATATTGAATCAATTCCAATTCTCAATGTACAAATTGGACCGACGGTCGATTGTTGTACACATTGCTGCAAAGTTTGAGGATAGTTGCTATACTTGCGACATTTTTAGGCACCGGCGAGCCGACGTGCCTTCCGTGGTCCGCGACCGCGTTCCGTGGGAGTTCATGCCATTTGGCCTGAAGTACTGCTTCAACAAGTCTCAGAGCATGGAGGGTTTCAACCAGAGCAAGATAATCGACCCCAGAACCAAGCATTGGTACCTGTCCAAGAAGTCGGACGCGAGAGTCGACTCGCGTCAATGTCGCGAAGGTTGCAACAGTTGACTCGTTTGCTTTCCGAAAATAAGTAAACCTAACAGTGTATAAGGAATTTGCATGTACTAAATATCAGAATGCCATGTATGGCAACCAACGTTTCTGTCAAATTGGCAAGGCCTCTGATGCCCTTGGTGTCTCCAGGACCGTCCTCCGTCGATGGGAGGATAATGGCACGATCCGGACTCCAGGCAACCAACGTCTCTTTGACCCAAGCAGCATCCAAGGCTACCTCATCAAGCAGGAAGAAAAACCCAGCAGTCGTCAAGTCATTCTCTACGCACGTGTGTCCTCACACAAACAACAACCCGACCTGCTCAGACAGCAATTGTTCTTGCAAACCCATATTTCTGACAAACATTCCGGATGCGAGCAAGTCATTGAAGTCAAGGACGTCGGATCAGGGCTCAACTTCAAGCGCCCAGGACTTTTACGAGTATTGGGACTCGTCACGGCAGGACTTGTATCGTCAATTGTTGTGGCTTCCAAAGACAGGCTCGCAAGGTTTGGTTTCGAGCTCATTTAATGGATTTGCTCGCAGCACTCCTGCTCGATCATCGTTCTCGATCACCAAGACGGAGCCCCTGAAGACGAGTTTGGAAAAGACCACATGTCCATCGTTCAAGTATATTGTTGCCGATGGAACGGTCGAAGACGCTACAAAGTCAAATGCCAAACCCAAGTTGAGGACCTTAAAGCTGAAGCTGAACCCAACAAAGGCTCAGAAATCGATGCTGGCAGAGTTTGAAGGGTGCAGCCGGTTCATGTACAACAAGGCGGTGGCAGCACGGTTGGGCGTCGGAAGCACTCACAAGTCTGTCTTCCGAATTCGAGACAGGTATGTGACGAACAAGGTGAGGGGGGAGGGGAAGATGCCAAACCCGTACTTCAAGAATCGCCAATGGTTGCTTCAATGCCCCAAAAGCGTACGCCAAAGTGCAATCAAGGCTGCCTTGGCAAACATCAAGGCTTGCTTTTCGAATCTGAAAGCAGGTAACATCAAGCAGTTTTAGCTCCGTTCAGACGGAAGAAGACAGAGCTTGAGAGGGGTTGGGTCATTGAGATGGATCAGAAGAACGTTTCTAAGGATGGCGACAAACTCTTCATCTTCAAAGACATATTGGGTAACATGCGCTACTTCGGTAGCAAACAACTCCATAAGTTGATGCCTGAGGTAAACCCGACCCACGATCCAAAGGTCCACAAATCACGCTTCGGCGAATATTTCCTCGTCTTGTCTGTCGCTGCCAGGGACAGGAGGGCAGAGCGGAAGCCTGTCCATCCAGACAAGGTTGCAACTGCATCCATCGACCCAGGCGTCCGCAAAACAATGGTCACGTACTCACCAGAGAATGAGGAATCCTTCATGCTTGGTCAGGGACAGGCATCCGACCTTGTCAAACTCCTGCTGGTTCATGACAAGCTGCAGTCAAGGTTGGATACTGAGAAAACCTTACGAACAAAAGAGAGGATGAAGATAAAAATGCAGATGATTCGCATTCGGAAGAGAATTTTTTACCTCAAGAAAGAGTTTAGGGACCAGACAACAAATTTCTTGGCCGCTCGCTACGATGTGTTGTTGGTACCTCAATTGGAGATGGCGAAGATGACAATCAGTGCTGAACGGGAGCTGACAACCAAGGTTGCCCGTCAGATGCTGACTTTGAGCCACTCTGTGCTGTTCAATCGGCTGAAGGAGAAGTGTGAAGAGTACGGGACAGTGTTATTGCATGTGCTTGAGCATTACACAAGTCAGACATGCCCTATGTGCGGTTTCTTAAACAAGTGTGGAGAGACATACACCTGCAAGAACTGTCAATTCACATGCGACAGAGACATTGTGGGGGCAGCTGGCATCTTCCTGAAGGCAGTTCGAACAGAAAATCCCTGTTCGTAAAGGACAGCATCCCCGGGGGAGTTGACCCCTATGATACCCCTATGGAGAATTCATTGTCTTTCTTACTACATGTCCCCCGGACCCCCGGATGTGTAATAAGAAATTCATAGGTTCGAGGATATACGGGTAGCTTAAATTCAACGGCTGAGGAGAGCCTTGGTGCGTGCTACCGAGCCCTGGTCGAGTTCCCTGGCGTCGGGAGGTTTCCACATGACTCTCTCCCGATTGACGTGTTCCGTACCGTCCATTCCCTGTACTGCCGGGCGATGCGTACTCTGCGCGAGATGCAGGAATGTTGCAAAGTTGACCCTGCGGATGTGCGATTCGCAAAAAAAGAATCGCCCCCAATGATATACTCGCAACATAACATAATGCCGACCATTTCTCTAGCGTCCCTTAAGCATATGGCCACCCATTACAATGCTGAACCACTAGATAGTGCTACCACCAATGTGGCAAGTGCTCCCGAAGAAGGTTCTCCTTCTCCTGAGCATGCGGCGAGTGCTCATGAAGAAAGTTCACGGGAGGAGGAGGCGTGTGCTAATGAGGAGAAGGCGAGTTCTCCTGAAGAAGATCATTCTTCTCCGGATGAGAGTGTGAGTATTATTGAAGAATGTTCTCCTGAGGAGGAGGAAAATGAGGGTGC
Organism: Microglena sp. YARC; assembly: GCA_022414725.1. Classification (NCBI taxonomy): domain Eukaryota; kingdom Viridiplantae; phylum Chlorophyta; class Chlorophyceae; order Chlamydomonadales; family Chlamydomonadaceae; genus Microglena; species Microglena sp. YARC. Next base: position 47,500 of record JAJSRW010002105.1, on the reverse strand, counting down.
TCCGGAAGAAGGTTCGTTTCAGGAGGAGGAGGCGGGTGCTAATGAGGAGAAGGCGAGTGCTCCTGAAGAAGATCATTCTTCTCCGGATGAGAGTGTGAGTATTATTGAAGAATGTTCTCCGGAGGAGGAGGAAAATGAGGGTGCTCCGGAAGAAGGTTATTCTCGGGAGGAGGAGGCGTGTGCTAATGAGGAGAAGGCGAGTTCTCCTGAAGAAGATCATTCTTCTCCGGATGAGAGTGTGAGTATTATTGAAGAATGTTCTCCGGAGGAGGAGGAAAATGAGGGTGCTCCGGAAGAAGGTTCGTTTCAGGAGGAGGAGGCGGGTGCTACCGATGAGAAGGCGAGTGTTCCTGAAGAAGGTTCTCCGGAGCAGGAGGAGGCGGGTGCTACTGAGGAGAAGACGAGTGTTCCTGAAGAAGGTTCTCCGGAGAAGGAGGCTGTGAGTGACGACACCACCTTTGCGGATTCGCGAGCAAATGGTGGTGGTGGACGTGGACGAGGGCGTGGTCGCATTCCGCGAATTTCTGCGCCCCCTCGTCCTCTTCCTGACCGCATCATGTCTTTGCGCGTCACCCATCGTCACGCAACAAGAGACGTTCCTGAGACGTTTCCACCACCATCGGCTACCGATAATTATACTAGTACAGATAGTACACCCCCGTTTATCGGTACCAAATCTCCATTTGCGAGCGCACCCTCGCATATCATTGATCAGATCTGTGCTTCGCCCCCGATTATTATTGTCAATGGGAACAGTCGGCGCTTGATTTCGAGTTCCTTCCGCCCTTGCTCCGTCAGGTTTGGTGCAGGCGGCGTAGGTCGCCGTGCCGCTCCTTGAAAATGGTTTTAAGTGTTTGTGGATTTCCCTAAATGATTTTTTGCAACACTTAATTTAAGAACAAATGTAAGTGTACAGATGATTCAATTATCGGATACATCATCCATTCATTACAGACGGAGACGCAATTTGTGGGACACCCTACCGGTGACCCTTGAACCCAATGGGTAGATCAGCTAAAGGCGAGTACATATTTTTGCCCTTCATCTCTGTATTTCAGCATTTAAGCTGGCCCAAAGGATAACAAGGCAAGCTGCTGACAAACCCAGGTGTGTCGGTCGGTTTAGCGCTCACACTCGCCTCGATGGAAACTGTGGTTTTGGGGGGAGGCGAGGGAACACAGAATGCCTCAGGTCGCTCTCTCCCGTCCATCCACGTTGTCAGAAGCAGAAGAAGGTTCTTGGCAGCGTTCACGTCTCGGTTCCAGGTTGCACCACAGCGCACATTGGATGATGCGCTTTTGACACTGTCTCTACAGTGCAGTACTTTGTGGACCTTGACGTTCTTCACCACCATCTTCTGCTTCTCAACAGTTATAGACCCGTCGATTGGGGACTCTTTGCAAATTCCTCGCCAGACTACGCTGTCTGCCTTCATGTTGACAAGCCTCAGGAAGCATCCGTGACATTTACAAGAAGTGTTGCGTTCGTCGACGTTTTTGAACAAAACATTCTTACGACGTGAGAGGCACCTCCTGATCTCTTTGATGGGCCCAGAACATGAACGACTGATACCATACCCTTGGTTGGACCAGTTGCCGAAGCCAACAATGGTCGTCTGTGCCCTTGGTGCAATCACATCGCATACCTTTTCAATCGTCTTCTGTTTACCAACGTATCGAAAGAATCGCATAGATCGGTAGCCTTTGTTGGCTCTGTGTTGTAGGAGGATCGGGAGCGCTTTGAGATAAGCTCTGACATGGTCCTGCAGGTCGGACATGTTGCTCGTATTAGGCGATGGAATGGACTTCACGAGGTCTTGAGTCTCGTCATTCCATTTGTAGGTGCGACGCTTGCTTGTATTGTACCCAGCAACTTCGCTAAAGCGAGCCGAGCTGAAAGACTCGATGCGACCTGCAGAAGATGCTACCGTGACGATATCTGTCATTCCAGGGTCTACTCCGACACGCGGCGCACCCACTGCGTCCTTGCACTCTACGATATTTGCGTCCTTTGGATAGCCTGCGTCCTTTGGATAGCCTGCGTCCTTTGGATAGCCTGCGTTTTCTCCTTCTTCAACGACCTCTTCTTTACCCTTCTGCTTCATTTGGACGGATACCCCTTTACCGTCGCTGAGGATTCGGTTGTCAAAGCGAGACCTTTTCGTCTCAAGACCTTGGACATTAAAGTACTTTCGCCACAGCATTGTATGGTTCTCGTAACGTCCATCGCCAGAGACGCTCTCGAGTGGCGAATCACCCATGCTGAGAAGCTTCATGAAAGTCATGGAAGATATCGGGACGTACGAAATTGTGAAGCCGTTCTTGCGAGGAAGGATACTGAACAGACGGGGGTGACTTTTTCTTGTTTTTTTATCTTTCGGATCCACTCGTCCGACCTCTCCCAACTCTGTAAGCACGTGATGGAACAATCGCATTGTCAGGTGCGCTCTAGTGTTGAACTGCTTCCCTCTTGGCAGCGGAAAGAGAGCCTCAAGTGACTGACAACCTCTTTGATGTGGATCGCATGCACGAGGCCCTCTGGGATGATTGTGTCGATTTTCGATTCTGGGTACTGGACCACCGCTTTGACAATCTTCTTGAAACGTTTCTTCAGAGAGGGATGTTTCAAGCGCAGGCACTTGATAACGACCCTGTCCACGTTTGCCCAGACGCTGTTGCACGCCATCGTCGCCATTTGTATTGAGACGTCTGCGATTACTTGTCCCCAAGGACGAACGTCCACCTTCACGTATCCTGCAGGTCTTAGGACGTCGAAAGCAACCATGGTATCATTGAAGCTCTGGCCCAGAGTATCCTTTCGAACATTGGAGGTCGATACCGCAAGGAGGCACCTGTAATAAAAGTTCCGATCCAGGTGTGGCAACTGCTTGACGTCAAAGTCTCCATCATCGAGGCATCTTGTGATATGAAAGTTTGCGAATAAGTATCCCTCTGCAACTGCGTGGTTGATTAAGAGTACCATGCTTTGTATCCTTGAGGAGATCTGATGCCTCGATACATCCATGCACAGAGAATTAAGCGTCTTCTTGACGACGCTGATGTTAATATCGTCATCTCCTTTGTCTTGCACTACCCCCATTAAGAGGGGGTGAGTATTATTTTTCTTTTGGTGATATAATATTGCACACACATTTCCTTATACCATTTCCTACGTTATCATGATTGATGCAGAGATAAGACACCGCGCGGTTGTTCACTACAAATACTATAATCGTAGTTTGAGGAAAGTTAGTTTGCTGTACAAAACAACTGATTGACTCCAATCCCTTCTTGACAATGTCTCAGCTTGCAGAGGGTGTGACTTCTCTGTCCTCTGTCAAGATGGCTCTTAACACGCAAACTTGGTTACACCCGCAAGCGCGCATACAAAACAGTTCGGCACAAGACTGACCACAAATCTTCTGTCGACCGTTTTTGTAAGGAGTATTTAGCCGTTCCGACATCGGATTTGTTAAGCATCGATGAGGTGGGTTTTTACATTGGTGACACTTGTCGCAGAGGGTACTGTCAACGCGGCAAACGTTTAAATATCCAAATTTCTAGGACATTGCGAATGTCCAAATTGACACTAATTGCTGCCGTTTCTGCTAAAGGTATCGTTCATTACAAGATCCTTGATCACAATTGCAAGAAAGTCGACTTTGTACAGTTTGTATCTGAGTTACATGTACAGCGGGGTACAGTCGCTGTCCTTGAAAATATCCAGTTCCATCATTCAAAGGAGACAATTTCTATGTTCGATTCTGTAGGAATACGACCACTCTTTGTACCTCCTTACAGTCCAGAGTTTAACGCTATTGAATGTCTTTAGTTTGCTCAAGCGAAAATATCGCTGCATGTGCCCAATAATTCCAGATGTAGCATATATATTTGATTACAGTAACGCTTCGAAAAGGATTATTGATGCGCACGATGTTAGCCATAAGTTTGACTTTTCAGGGTACTTTGAACATGTAAATTCAGTGTCTTTAGATGCCTTGAATTTTTTGTGTCAATCACCTGAAGACAGTATCTGTATTGACAAGATCGGTTACAAATCTTAAATTGGTCAACTTTTCAGAATCCCCAAAATATAATGTGTCCCAATATCAAATGTCCTTAGCTGTATGGAGGCACTAGTATGTCGAATATCGTGACACCTTCGTATCCCTACATACCAATATTTGAATCCGCAAAGCCGCACATACCAGGCATCCTCGCGAAGTCAGGCTCTTCGGGGTCCCCGACCATCTCCTTTTCCAACGCTCCGGACACTGGTCTGTTCAATCCAGTGTCTGGAACACTAGGTGTGGTCGCAGGAGGGACAGAGATGGTGCGTGTGTCAGACACAATAGTATCATTGATGGGGGTTCTAGTGGTGTCATCGAACATAGTCCCGATGACGAACGCGACACAGTACATCGGGACATCGACCATGCACTTCAAAGAGGCGTGGATCGACGAGCTGCACATCTCGTCGAACACTCTCTACATCGGGGACACGCCCGTGCTTTGCGCTGATAATGATGCCGTATCCATCCGCGCTGACCAGGGGCAAGTCATCACGCTAACGACCACCGGCGATGGGGAGACATCCATGGTGTCCGCCAAGGGAGTCAATGTAGTGTCGGAAGGGGGTGTCACGATGCGTGTATCAGGACCTCTAGGGAGAGTTAACATCCAGTCTAGCGGAGCAAGTGGCACCGTGAATTTGGGAGCGGAAAAGGAAATTGTGATGACAGCACCTCTTACGACGATATCAAGTAACATGATCGTAAAAGGTGACCTGACTGTAGAAGGCACACAATTAACGGTGAACACACAGACGGTGATGGTTAAGGACAATATAATTGTACTTAACTCAGGTGAGATAGGATTAGGCGTCTCAAAGGGTGAGGCAGGATTTTCTATAGATAGGGGAGATGCTCCCGAATGTCAGCTTCTTTTTAGGGAGTCGGACAACGCGTTCGTAATAGGTCCACAAGGCTCCCTCACACCCATAGCGACCGAGACCTTTGCACGCAACGCAAACAATATATCCAGTGGAACATTAGCGGTTGCTAGAGGAGGAACGGGAGTCTCCTTCAGTACTGGAACAGGGAGTGTTGTTTTGAGTATTTCTCCAACGTTTACAGGAACAACTAACTTTGCATCTCTTTCAACTTCTGGGCCTTCGACGATCAATGGTAACATGACCTTCGGAACCGTAGTCAATCTATTTGTAAACCCTAACGATTCCGTGACTGCTCCAGGGTACTCTTGGGATACTGATGCAAATACGGGAATGTATCGTGTTGCGGCAGATTCAATAGGGTTTGCTGTAGGTGGGGTCAATAAAGCTACTATAAACAACACTGGGATAGTGGGTAGCGGAGCTAATATAACCAGTTTAAATGCTGCAAGCATATCCAGTGGAACATTAGCGGTTGTAAGAGGAGGAACGGGGGTCTCCGTCAGTACCGGAACAGGGAGTGTTGTTTTGAGTATTTCTCCAACGTTTACAGGAACAACTAACTTTGCATCTCTTTCAACTTCTGGGCCTTCGACGATCAATGGTAACATGACCTTCGGAACCGTAGTCAATCTATTTGTAAACCCTAACGATTCCGTGACTGCTCCAGGGTACTCTTGGGATACTGATGCAAATACGGGAATGTATCGTGTTGCGGCAGATTCAATAGGGTTTGCTGTAGGTGGGGTCAATAAAGCTACTACAAACAACACTGGGATAGTGGGTAGCGGAGCTAATATAACCAGTTTAAATGCTCCCAACATATCCAATGGAACATTAGACGTTGCTAGAGGAGGCACCGGAGTCAGTACTGGCTTAGGTGCCTTGAACGCAAACAATATATCCTCAGGGACTTTGGCAGTGGTAAGGGGTGGTACGGTGCCACAGACTTTACAGGCACAGGAAAAAATGTGCTATCTATGAATCCAACTCTAGTGAGCGTTGTGCTAATTGGTACATCTTCGTTTAACGGGTATGCCTCATTCAACGCAGGTGCTGGGTTTACAAGTAATGCGAATGTCAACAATATTACGTTAGGTACAACGTCAACCTCCTCAGGGAAAGGAGGGAGCGCCATATCGAGTAGCGATGCATTAACAAGAATGTTGTTCTATAATAACGGAAGCACTGTCCATAATATTCTATCTGGAAGTCATGAATTCCGAAGCGGAACAGAAGGTGCAGTGACTTACATTAATAGTGCCGGTATCAGAAACTCGGAAGGCATAATCGACATGGGTACCGCTACCAGAAACAAAAAGTTGATGTTATGGGGTACTGATAACGATTCTACTAGACATGACTATCATGGTTTCGGAATATCAGCATTCGCTTTAAGGTACCAGGTACCTGATAACAACAGACATGTTTTTTACGTGGCAACTAATTCCAATGCTTCGAAGGAAATTATGTGGATAGACCCCAATGGCGTTTACCCCTCGGTCAGTGATACCGCAGGCACACTAGGAAACCCCTTTCGGAGGTGGTCGACAATATATGGTTTGAATGCGAATTTCTTGGGGAACGTAAACATACGTAATAATGCAAATACAACTACGGATTCTACATTAGATAATTATCCATTAGTAATTTCATCCTCATCCGCAACAACAGGTGTTGCATTCATTTCTGTACAGGGATATTCTGACAATTACACACCTGGTGCGTCGATCACGTTTCAGCGTATCGACAATACTATTAGGGGGAAAATGTACTTCAGTGTTCAAAATACCACTTCACTGACAGGCACGCTTTTGAAAGCTATGACCATTGATTACAACGGTAATGTCGGTATTGGTACCAGTACGCCTCAATCCAAATTGCATGTTGTGGGAGGGGACGCAATATTTGATGGAACCGTAGCTGTCACCGGTTACCTGAAACCCCAGACAATATCGTTTGATGCTTATGGAAACGGATATGCTGGATTGAATTCCGACGGATATGGCAGTCAAGAAGTTGTCCATATCACAAGTTTGGGTACTTTTGGCTACGTGAACAACTTTGCAATCACGAACGGATGGGGTGGTTACCAAACCCATTGCGGTCTTACGTGGAACACGTGGAATCATGGAAACAATAGCTACCAAAGATATGACAATACCAAACTGGGATGGGCTATGCTAAACAGCGGACATAATTTGGAATTTTTATGTGTGGGCGATGGATTCACCGGCTCAAACATCCCAGCAGGTGCACGTAAGATTCCTTTAGAAATTACCCCCAATGGGATCACCGTAGAAGGCATGATCAACGGTAACGGTAGCGGACTTACCGCATTAAACGCAAACAACATATCCAGTGGAACATTACCTGTTGTTACAGGTGGAACGGGTGTTGTAACGAGCACCGGGACGGGAAGCGTTGTGTTGAGCGCCAGTCCTACCCTAACTGGAGTGGTTGTGCTCCCTTCTACTACCTTCAAGGGCGACGTCACGTTTGACACTGGAGTGAATCTTTTCGTGAACGGGGCCGACACAGCGGCTTCCCCAGGGTACTCTTGGAACGGAGACGCTAACACTGGAATTTACAAGGTAGCAAATGACTCTATAGGATTCTCTTGTGGGGGTGTCAATCGGTGCACTATCAACTCCTCTGGAATCAGTGGAGTAGGAACTAACCTGACCAGTTGGACGCTGCCAACGTATCCAGTGGAACATTGAATGGGGCTCGTATCCCTGATATCGACGCATCCAAAGTGACCACCGGCACTTTAAATGCGGCACTCATTCCTAATTTGAACGCATCCAAAATCACTGCCGGTACTATTAGTAAGGCAAGGCTTCCTGTTGTTGATATTCAAGTGATCAAGGGTCAGCCATGTTCTTATGCGTTTCAAGGTATAGGTCATGGCACAAGTTGGGAGATTGTTTCCCAAACAACTTCCTCTCCATACGGATTTTATAATGAGAAAATAAATGATTTGGTTTTCAATGGCATTGATAACACGATACACGGTGAATATGGTGGTAATAGTCCTCCTCTGAAGCGTTACGTGATTTTCAACATCAATGGAAATAACAGAGTTGGTCTTGTTGAATTCAGTGTCCCCTATTCTCTGACATCCGATGATCGCTTAAAGTCTGATGAAGAGTTTATAACGAGTTCCACCGAGACCTTGTGTAAGTTGCGTCCTCAGATTTATAACAAATGGACTCGAATGGATTTTTCCGATAGCAACGTCCATTCAGCCAGCACTAGAGAGTCGGGTTTGATCGCTCAAGAGATATTCTATGATGCCCCTGAGTTGCGTCACCTGGTCAACATCCCTGGCGACGCTGATAGCAACTCAATTTACACTAATAATGTAACGTCCTCATCGGACCCTTCCATTGATCATGAATACAAGGACTGGGGGTCTAGTGCAGCAAGCGTCAATTATGTCGGGTTGATTCCATACCTTATAGCGGCAATTAAAGAGAAAAATTCGGAAATCAATGATTTACGAACACGTGTGGTGGCATTAGAACGTAGGTAATTTATTTTGGACACTGAATGGGCGTTCCTGCCTCCCGGCCGATTTTTTAAAATTTCTAATCAGGATTTAGAGCCTCCTGAAAGACTCGCTAGCTTGAGACATCAGCACCAAGGAATCACAATTCGGATCCATACCATGTCAAAATCGGCCGGGAGGCAGGAACGCCCATTACTGTCCAATGGACCTGTCAGGTGGTCCAATCCATTGTTTCGCTTGCGCATTTTTCGTACGAACGAACAGATCTGTGAAGTCGAAAACTAAGCGTGAGTATGAGAGGCCATCGCAGAATGACTCGAGCACTTCGTCTGGGACAGTATCAAATCGAGCCGGGGTATCCGGTCCCCTCGAAGGAAGCCACATTCGTGCGGCTCGTATGTGTATGCGTGGCATCGTAAGCCCTTGATCTTTGTAAAATTTTAGGATGTCGTCGAGCTCGTCGAAGACCTCGTCGTAGTAATCGAATATGTCTTCGCCGTTCACGAGAATAGTAAACGGGTCGCGCACGTCCACCACGAGGTGCTCAAGGCGGTCCCTCAGAAGATTGAAGAGTATCATTTATTGGTTTAAATTACTTACAATTTGTAAATAATATTACAAAAATGTGTTGGAACGCGCAGATAAGTTTGTGTACGTTCATATTTGCGCTCGCCGCCTCGATCATATCGCTCGTCAGCGGGTACGGTCACTGGCGAGAGTTTGTTTTCTTCATGTCGTTCGCGAGCATGCAGTTGCTGGAGTTTTTCATTTGGACATACATTGGCAACGCATCCGTCAATAGGATTCTCTCGGCGCTGGGGCTCGCTTTGATCATGTTGCAACCCATCGCAGCAGGATTCTACATTAATGGGGCACGCAACGCATTGATTTATTCGGCTGTGTATACGGTGTTCCTCATTTTCTTTTTTGCATATCATGCGCCATTCGACTTCTCAACCGTAGTGAACTCCAACGGACACCTTCAGTGGAACTGGCTGAATACGTCTGCCATCGTGACTATGCTGTGGACCGCGTTTGTATTGAGCGCGATCTGGATGTCTTGCAAGACTACCGTGAGCAAACTTCTTATTATTACCCTGATTGTTTCACTGACAGTCGTATCTTGGTGGAACTTCAAGAGTAGCGGGACGTGGGGTACCGTCTACTGCTCATTTGTGAATATTGCGTTTTTGTTCATCATGATCAAAGTGTTTTACAGGTTGTACACGGAAACTCCCCCAGTCGGCGGAAGTGGGTGTTTCTTTGTAAAAGCTTCTCCTCATCCTCCATAATTCCCTTGTCCGAGTGTACCAGTGTTCGCGACACCATTGGTAACAAACAAGACTAAAACTTTTCATTTTTATTTTATGTTCAGTGTATTGAAAAAGGAATGGCTCAACACCAAACAGGCGGACGTGAGTTGGGTCGCGGCGTTACCGCGCGGACTATCGAAATATCAAATCCATCCGACGCTACCGATACCGATACCTTTAAGCACATCCTCGTGTCTGCGCTGGCAGATGTAAAGAAAACCAAGAGCCGGCGGGCGTGGATTCTGTATGTGTTGGAGAAGAACAAGAATGGAATGACCCGTGTGAAGTTGACAACCTCCGGGGAAAAGGAACAATTTTGCTCAAATGTGTTAAACACAAAAGTGTCCGACAAGTTTGTGTGCAAGGACCTAAACAGCGCCGCTGCGTTCAATGAGGAGATCCGTACAGCTGAGCTGCTTTTCCGTAACGTGAGCGCGTCCGGACTCGCGAAGGCGACTACCTTTTCTTCGATTCCATTTAAGCGCTTCAATGTGGTCTGTATTGATCTCGGCGGAAAAGCTATTCTGTCTCGTGACAGCGGCTTTTACGTGTTCTCTCTTAGGTGCTCGATGAGCGCCGCATCTAAAGAAATCTCCTCCGATGTAGACATGGACAAGTTCGTCCGTGAGACCCTCGAGAACTTCGACGTGATCCACCGCGCCGGGATCATCCACGGCGACGTCAAGCTGGACAACATGATTTACTGTGCCAAGGACGACCGCTACCTGCTGATCGACTGGGGCAAGACTGCCGACCATGCTGACATGGTTGCCAGATATGTGGACAATACGCGGTTCGGGTTCGTGAACAACACCTCCTCTCCGATGGCTTGGTTCTGCAGTGGAATGAATTACGCCGCTTCGCTCGTGTTCATGACCATGATCGTCACTCGACACATGGAGCGTGTGGCGATGTGTCCTCCGATGCGTGCATTGGTAGTGCACGCGTACACGTCCTTCAACCTGGCGGTGCGATCGATTCTCGGCGGTAATCCACTGTTCAAGCTTGACAAGGTCACCGACAAGAAGCTGCGTCTCGACATTCTTGATTGTTACGCGCAATCCTTTGACCTTTACGACATCGGTCTGATCTTGACGGCGTTCGTGTGCATTTACGACGATGCTCTGTCGGTTCGCATGCGCGAGCGCGCGCTGGCATTGGCGTTCCGTCTGGTGGACTACGGCGACCCATCGGCGCACCTGTCAACCGCGCGTGATGCGCTGCGATGGTGGGTGCAGGAAAGCAAGCGTAGTACCAATACTACATCGGGGCGTAGCCGCAGCAAACGTTGACTCTTAAGATAAAGATGCGGGCGGGGTATCCCATTTTATTGAAGTGTACATTATTACCATTCTGCTGCCGTGATTCGTGACTCAAGAGTTGCTATATTACTATGCGCAATCTGGAGATCGGCATCTTTTTCTTGAATGGATTTTATCAGGTAAGGGATGAGACCAATGTAGTTCAAGAACGCGATGTTGGAACCCCAATCCTTGTAATCCGGATTGATGGATGGATCGGAGGAGGATGTGATGGCAGTAGTGTACAGAGCGTTGCTGTCGGCGCCCTCGGGGATCGTCACCAGATGCCTCAGCTCAGGAGCATCGTAAAAGATCTCCTGAGCTATCAGACCCGACTCTCTCGTAAAAGATGCGTTGCTGTTGGTTGTGTAGTCCAAGGCGGACCACTTGTTGTATGTCTGCGGCCTGAGCTTTTTGAGAGTGGAGGTGGCTTCCTCGATGAAAACTTCATCGGATTTGATGCGGTCATCGGAAGAAGGGGTGAAGGAGGCGGCTGTCGCCGCGCCAACTACTGCCAGAGTCCCGTTACCTCTGATCCTAGCGAGCTCAGAGGATGTGTTTGATGACGTTCCGGCGTAAAATACATGAGCGGATCCTATTTTATCGACTTGATATCTAAGAATGTTGGCATTAATGCCGAACCCATAGAATTCATGGTCGGTAGTAGAGCCACCGTTCCACAAAACTACCTTTTTGTTCATATTTGTATTATCAAATGTGAGCGTTTTCCTCACGGTGATCCCATCGGGGGTAATTTCTAAAGGCAAATTACGTGCACCTGCAGGGATGTTGTCTGAGCCGGTGAATCCATCGCCCACACAATAAAAATCCAAATTACCTCCACTGTTTAGCATAGCCCATCCCAGTTTGGTATTATCATATCTTTTGTAGCTATTGTTTCCATTATTCCACGTGTTCCACGTAAGACCGCAATATTGTTGGTAACCACCCCATCCGTTCGTGATTGCAAAGTTGTTCACGTAGCCACTGTAAGGTAAACTTGTGATATAATGGGCGTTCCTGCTTCCGAACGGATTTCCAATCTTACAATCACTTTTTGGGGGTCTTTTGATGCTTTTCAAATGCAATCTTACGATAAAAAACGTAAGATTGTAGTCAATTTTGACAAAATATGCTTGAAATGAGCTTGAAAGACGGAGAAACGTACAGATTGCGAATGTTACAACGTTGAAATGCCATATTTTGTAACAAAAGGGTGTTAACATCAATTCGTGTCTTACAATTATAATTGTAAGAAATAAAGGGAAAGCGGACGGTTATAAGGCGGCAGGCAGAATTCAGCTTTTACATCTTACAATAAAAATCGTAAGTATAATTCATTTAATTTTTATAATTTAGTAAAAAAACGGCTATGTGTCAAACATCTTACTCCTCCTCCTCCCCCCCTCCTCGTCCTCCTCTTCCTCCTCCTTCTCCTCCTCCATGTCCCCATCCCCATCTTCCTCCTCCTCCATCTCCTCCTCCTCAGCAATGTCTGCATTGTCTCCATCCGATTGCACAGCCTCTGCCCTGGTGTCCTTCTCAATGGATTGACAAGCTAGGAGCATGCTTGTGTGGTACTTTCTCTGGATCCTCATACCCTTGGTGGGTTCGCAGCTAAATTGAAATGCGTCAATGGGAATATCGCCCGTCCATGTTGCTTTTCTCCTAACCCCCACGGTAATAGGCACAAGCTTGTGGTCCATCCAATCTTCTGGCCAAGTTGGGTATTGTGTTTCAGTGTACACCAACTTCTGAGCCCCAGAGTACAAGGGCTTTAAATACACACATTCCACTTCTCCATTCACTGGTAGTGATTTGACCTCCACCACGTCCCATCCTCTCAATCCGCTAGAGTCATCCATTTGTACCTTGACCACAGCGACATGACCAACAACCAAATCAGTAGTGGGCTTGTAGGCTATTCTTCTATCCGGCTTCGTCCCTTGTGAAGAATATAAGTCCAACACATCCTCCTCCTCTGGCCTTTCCATATTAGTCTCCAAAGTGTGTGCAACCTTCATAGTCTTGGCAATCTCGTTACTTTCAGGTAAAAGGTCTGACACATCCATGGACAAGTCATCCAATGCTGCTATCAAGCGCTTGGCCATTGATTTCTCAGACTGTGTCAGAACACGACTGGTTGCTGACAACTCCGATGGGAAGTCGACAAAATGTTGGTCTTTCGGGTACTCCCCAGTCACAGCATCATCTGGTTGAGTGCTCCAATAACTCTTCTCAACTTTGAAGAAATCAGTCCACCACTTATTGCTGGCTTCCCAAGTTTCACGAAGCATCTCGGCAATATGTTTGAAGGACTGGGCATGGGATGGGCCATCGGCTGCTGGTCATCGGCTGCTGGTTCTAGAACCAGAAGGTCCTCCGCTGCGTGTCGTACACGGACATCAGCTACGGGTCCTGCACGGTCGTCACCGGCGGTTTGTACAGGACCATCGGCCATGTGGCCTGCAAGGACGTCATCTCCGGGCTTCTCGTTATGAATAGTCTTTCCAGACAGCCGCCCAGTTTGCCTCGATATTCTCGAGCTCTTCAATCTTGATCTTGGGGCTTCCTTAAATACTGTTATGGTGTCCACCAGTGGGAAGCCTTGAAGGACGTAAATAGGTTCAGCGTCATTGTCCCACTGTCCTCTCCAAGATCCTGACTCGTCATACTCCTTGTAATAGACCCCTGCAATTGTTGGTGTGCAAACATGTATTGTATATTAGTGAATCATTTAGGACACCCATATTCCTCCCGACTATACTCGGGAGCATCCCTTGGATAATACATCCTAGGTCCTAGGTACAACTTCCTTTGTATCATTTAGTTTCTATTGAAGACTGTACATGTAAATCAATGAGGACATGGCACACCCATATTCCTCCCGAGCATAATCGGGAGCATTGTGCAGACAGTACATACACGCACGGTAGCATTTAATTTGTAAATATCAGTATATCAAGTATTCTTACCGACTCTCCCGTTGGGACCTTTCGTTATCTTGAATGCGTGTAAACGGCGATTAACTCCTTTGACGGTGCTAGTGCCATGTCCGAACAACTTGTAAACGTTGTCTAGGAGGATAGCGGAGAAGTCCCCTATAGAGGTCACGACGTCTTGCCTTGTGTAAGGGCCCATTCTCTTGAATAAGTTACCAACAATGCCCATCAGATGGTCCAGGGTGTACACTTCCATGTTCTTTAACCCTTGCGAGATCACAGAGTACTTTTGGTCAAGATTGCTATGTGTGTGTCCGGGAGGGAGGAAATGGACGTACACCTCCTCAAACCAGTTCATCTCAACCAGCAAGGACAAGTATGCGAACATGAAAGCGTTCTTGTTGTCCTTTGCCGCGTTGTCCATTTGCAAGAAGCAATACGGTGGAAGCTGCCCCTCTTCTTCAAGGACCCGGTTGAAGAAATGTTGGAAGCATGATATAGTCAGATTGATGGACTGCGAGTAGAATGGCAAAGCCCAATAACCAATGAAGCTTCTTCCCTGGGAGAATAATCCTGAGTTAACATAGAAGGAAACATGAAGTCAGAATATTAGCATTATTTTGTTAAGTAATCATTTCAAGTTTTAAATACTGTGTATGCTCCCGATTATGATCGGGAGGACATGTCCTACGTGCGCTGTATTTGTACTCACACATGATGCGTGTCTTTAGAAGATCACCTCCTGCAGTCTTCTTTGTATGTGAGAAGTGGCGTGACTGAGGAAGATTAGTCTTCTTTGTTGTCCATTGCATCAGCGGATACGTGCAAGAAGAGCTTCGGATACTGTTCAGACAGTTTTTCACAGATGTCATACCTACGCCTTGACTGGTTTTAGGATTGCTTTCCCCCTACTTTTCTTCTCTACGGGAATATTTGTCTGGCTTACTCCTTATGACTTGTGTTGTGGAATCCCAGGAATTCTGGGTACCAGAATACCAGGGATTGGGGGGAATGTTATGATACAGCCTACAGCTGTATCAGTAACGGTGCGGGGCTTAGGTCCGACACCCACTCTAGCAGCTGGTGACCAGGCATCTGCCTGGCAGCTAGCAGTGTAGTAGGTGACTTCAAGCGAATAGGGTCATTGGGTTTGTCAATGCTCCCGATTATGATCGGGAGGACTGTGTGTATTCCGAGTTTGGTTTTCTCAATCATTCGCTCGTTGGGTTTGACAATGCTCCCGATTATGATCGGAGGACTGTGGGTATTCTGAGTTTGGTTTTTCTCAATCATTCGCTCGTTGGGTTTGACAATGCTCCCGATTATGATCAAGAGGACTGTGGGTATTCTGAGTTTGGTTTTTCTCAATCATTCGTTCGTTGGGTTTGACAATGCCCCCGATTATGATAGGGAGGACTATGGGTATGCCAAGTACAAAAAAAAAAAAAAAAAAAAAAAAAAATGCTAAGTACATGTTTTCTGAATCATTTGCTCGTTAGGTTTGTCAGTGCTCCTGATTATGATCGGGAGGACTGTGTGTATTCCGAATTTGGTTTTCTCAATCATTCGCTCGTTGGGTTTGACAATGCTCCCGATTATGATCGGGAGGACTCTGTGTATTCCGAATTTGGTTTTCTCAATCATTCGCTCGTTGGGTTTGTCAATGCTCCCGATTATGATCAGGAGGACTGTGGGTATACTGAGTTTGGTTTTTCTCTATCATTCGTTCGTTGGGTTTCACAAAGCTCCCGATTATGATCGGGAGGACACTGTGTATTCCAAATTTGGTTTTCTTAATCATTCGCTCGTTGGGTTTGTCACTGCTCCCGATTATGATCGGGAGGAATGTGTGTATTCCGAATTTGGTTTTCTCAATCATCTGCTCGTTGGGTTTGACAATGCTCCCGATTATGATCGGGAGGACTCTGTGTATTCCGAATTTGGTTTTCTCAATCATTCGCTCGTTGGGTTTGTCAATGCTCCCGATTATGATCGGGAGGACCGTGGGTATTCTGAGTTTGGTTTTTCTCAATCATTCGTTCGTTGGGTTTGTCACTGCTCCCGATTATGATCGGGAGGACTATGGGTATGCCGAGTACAAAAAAAAAAAAAAAAAAATGGCGAGTACATGTTTCCTGAATCATTCGCTCGTTGGGTTTGTCAGTGCTCCCGATTATGATCGGGAGGACTGTGTGTATTCCGAGTTTTGTTTTCTCAATCATTCGCTCGTTGGGTTTGTCACTGCTCCCGATTATGATCGGGAGGAATGTGTGTATTCCGAATTTGGTTTTCTCAATCATTCGCTCGTTGGGTTTGACAATGCTCCCGATTATGATCAGGAGGACTCTGTGTATTCCGAATTTGGTTTTCTCAATCATTTGCTCGTTGGGTTTGTCAATGCTCCCGATTATGATCTGGAGGACCGTGGGTATTCTGAGTTTGTTTTTTTCTATATCTGAATCTGATTTTGAATCTGAATCTGAATCTCAATCATTTGCTTTACCAACCTATTTGTCTTTCGCAGGGTCTACAATGACAGTACCGTGGAAGTAAAACTCCAATCGGACGGGAAGGATTTGGGATGCAGCGTCATGGACGAATGGACCAAGAGAGCGCCAAGTGCCAATGAACATCGAAGTCGTTGTTGGTGGACAGACTTCTATGTTACGGCTACGCACGCTCACTGGTTGAGGTTTCGCGGCGAATGCAGGCATATGTGCGGAGCAGATGCATTCTGGTCGACACTCACCTTGCGGAAGTCAAGACAGCCCAGTTGCTTGAAGTCACTAGCATTCGGAGGCCCATGTTAGGAGCCCTATCATGGATACCAGTTCACATTCAGGCTCTTGGGTTGGTAATTGACAATGCGCAGCAAGCCTGTCAGGGTCGGCGAGGGCGAATTTATCGCCTACAAAGAGCTTGAGGAAACTAGGGCGTGGGTTGAGACATGCGAAGGAAAGCTCATGAGCGATTTCGAGGAGTTTGGTCCTAGCGACAGGAGGACGTCACCTCGATGTACACCAAAAGGGCCTTCACCTGACGCCGGTAAGAGAGCAATCGAACGGACTGTACTGCTGCACCGTGGCTCAGGTTAAATTTTCAAATCTGACAGGTACATTTCGAATGTTACGTACGCGGTGGGATGTACACACCGTTCGAAAACAACCATTGTGTGCTGACCGCAATTGCCGGCTTTCAATTTCGATAGGATATTGCGTAACTTCTGCACTCTTTACATTTCCTACAGCCTCCGCGAAGAAGTCAGGAAAGGCGCGACGAGGTCAGCTTCCTACAATCAACGAAGAGGACAGATCGCCGACAACTTTGTAAGGTCATTGTATTCAAATTGGTATCTCCTTATAGCCCAGCTCCTGACATGGGCCTCCGAATGCTAGCGACTTCAAGCAACTGGGCTGTCTTGACTTCCGCAAGGGTGAGTGTCGACCAGAATGCTCCGCATACATGCCTGCATTCGCCGTGAAACCTCAACCAGTGAGCGTGCGTAGCCGTAACATAGAAGTCTGGTCCACCAACAACGACTTCGATGTTCATTGGCACTTGGCGCTCCTTGGTCCATTCGTCCATGACGCCGCATCCCAAATCCTTCCCGTCCGATTGGAGTTTAACTTCCACTGTACTGTCATTGTAGACCCTGCGGAAGACAAATGGGTTGGTAAAGCAAATGATTGAGATTCAGATTCAGATTCAAAATCAGATTCAGATATAGAGAAAAATTAAACTCAGAATACCCATAGTCCTCCCGATCATAATCGGGAGCAATGTCAAACCCAACGAGCAAATGATTGCGAAAACCAAATTCGGAATACACACAGTCCTCCCGATCATAATCGGGAGCATTGACAAACCCAACGAGCGAATGATTGAGAAAACCAAACTCGGAATACACACCGTCCTCCCGATCATAATCGGGAGCACTGACAAACCCATCGAGCGAATGATTCAGAAAACATGTGCTCGGCATACCCATAGTCCTCCCGATCATAATCGGGAGCATTGTCAAACCCAACGAGCGAATGATTGAGAAAACCTAATTCGGAATACACACCGTCCTCCCGATCATAATCTGAAGCACTGATAAACCCAACGAGCGAATGATTGAGAAAAATGTCCTCGGCATTTTTTTTTTTTTTTTTTTTGTACTCAGCATACGAATAGTCCTCCCGATCATAATCGGGAGCATTTTCAAACCCAACGAGCGAATGATTGAGAAAAACCATACTCAGAATACCCATAGTCCTCCCGATCATAATCGGGAGCATTGTCGAACACAACGAGCAAATGATTGCGAAAACCAAATTCGGAATACACAGAGTCCTTCCGATCATAATCGGGAGCGTTGTCAAACCCAACGAGCGAATGATTGAGAAAACCAAATTCGGAATACACACAGTCCTCCCGATCATAATCGGGAGCACTGACAAACCCAACATACGAATGATTCAGAAAACATGTACTCAGCATTTTTTTCTTTTTTTTTTTTTACTCGGCATACCCATAGTCCTCCCGATCATAATCGGGAGCATTGTCAGACCCAACGATCGAATGATTGAGAATAACCAAACTCAGAATACCCACAGTCCTCCCGATCATAATCGGGAGCATTGTCAAACCCAACGAGCGAATGATTCAGAAAACATATAAACGGCATTTTTTTTTTTTTTTTTTTTTTTTTGTACTCGGCATACCCATAGTCCTCCCGATCATAATCGGGAGCATTGTCAAACCCAACGAGCAAATGATTGAGAAAACCAAATTCGGAATATACACAGTCCTCCCGATCATAATCGGGAGCACTGACAAACCCAACGAGCGAATGATTCAGAAAACATGTACTGGGAATTTTTTTTTTTTTTTTTTTGTACTCGGCATACCATAGTCCTCCTATCATAATCGGGAGCATTGTCATTCCTAACGAGCGAATGATTGAGAAAAACCAAACTCAGAATAACCAGTCCTCCGATCATAATCGGGAACATTGACAAAACCCAACGAGCGAATGATTGAGAAAACCAAATTCGGAATACACAGAGTCCTCCCGATCATAATCGGGAGCAGTGTCAAACCCAACGAGCGAATGATTGAGAAAACCAAATTCGGAATACACACAGTCCTCCCAATCATAATCGGGAGCACTGACAAACCTAACGAGCCAATGATTCAGAAAACATGTACTCGTTTTTTTTTTTTTTTTTTTTTTTTGACTCGGCATACCCATAGTCCTCCCTATCATAATCGGGAGCATTGTCAAACCCAACGAGCGAATGATTGAGAAAAATTAAACTCAGAATACCCACAGTCCTCCCGATCATAATCGGGAGCATTGACAAACCCAACGAGCGAATGATTGACAAAACCAAATTCGGAATACACAGAGTCCTCCCGATCATAATTGGGAGCATTGACAAACCCAACGAGCGAATGATTGAGAAAACCAAATTCGGAATACACAGAGTCCTCCCGATCATAATTGGGAGCATTGTCAAACCCAACGAGCGAATGATTGAGAAAACCAAATTCGGAATACACACAGTCCTCCCGATCATAATCGGGAGCAATGACAAACCTAACGAGCGAATGATTCAGAAAACATGTACTCGGCAATTTTTTTTTTTTTTTTTTTTGACTCGGCATACCCAAAGTCTTCCCTATCGTAATCGGGAGCATTGTCAAACCCAACGAACGAATGATTGAGAAAAACCAAACTCAGAATACCCACAGTCCTCCCGATCAGAATCGGGAGCATTGACAAACCCAACGAGCGAATGATTGAGAAAACCAAATTCGGAATACACAGAGTCCTCCGGATCATAATTGGGAGCATTGTCAAACCCAACGAGCGAATGATTGAGAAAACTAAATACGAGATACACACAATCCTCCCGATCATAATCGGGAGCACTGACAAACCTAACGAGCGAATGATTCAGAAAACATGTCCTCGGCATTATTTTTTTTATTTTTTTTTGTACTCGGCATACCCATAGTCCTCCCTATCATAATCGGGATCATTGTCAAACCCAACGAACGAATGATTGACAAAAATCAAACTCAGAATACCCACAGTCCTCTTGATCATAATCGGGAGCATTGTCAAACCCAACGAGCAAATGATTGAGAAAAACCAAACTCAGAATACCCACAGTCCTCCCGATCATAATCGGGAGCATTGTCAAACCCAACGCGCGAATGATTGAGAAAACCAAACTCGGAATACACACAGTCCTCCCGATCATAAAAAAATCAATCCTTAAACCCTGTCAAAGAAAACTTGATCCACCGAATGCCTAGACGGAACAGGCAAAAGGGCTAAATTCTTTTGGGCTGTGACATTTCATCAGTCATGCTATGCAAGTCAAGCAGGCCTCAACTACACATCTTTGCTTTACCTATTGCAGTACTAGGCCACTAAAACAAACCTAGTAAATAGGTAGGTGGCCGAGGTGGGCAAGAACACAGTAAAATAGAAGAACTGCAGGTGTACATGATCCATATGTCAGTGTCATGTAAAGTACCAATCACAACATAAACACCCAACCACACTCCCGGCAAAGATTAACCAATAAACAAGGCAACCTGTTGGCAAGCAGTAACTTGGTCAACACAGGCACAAGGCAGCTAAGTCTGGGTTACAATTGCAGTCTACCACTACAATGCAATTCATAACCAAACCAGACGCTATGGAAATCTTGGAACGGTAGCTAAGGATGCATGCCATATGGGTATGCAGTACTGTCCGCCATTACTCTGACGCAGGTGCAAGCGGGTAACCATCATGCAGGTAGGCAGGCCTCAGGAAGGTGCAGGCGGGTGCAGAGCTGTTCGCCAGTACTCCGGCGCAGGTGCTGGCCCGGCGCGTGTCCTGGTCTGGTCTGGCAGGTGCAGGCGGGTAACGCCATGCAGGTAGGCAGACCTATCCAGTGCTCCGAGCGCCAGTGCTCCTGGCTATCTGCCCAGCATCCACCAGAGAAAGTGCTAGGCAGGACAGTGACAGTGAAATGCATTGCGCAAAGGGTGCGAGAATTAGAAGCAACTCGGGGGTTATTCACAACCACCCGGTGCTAATGCAGATGCGCAGCAAGGCGATGCAGAAAGCGAAAGGCAAAGCAGCAGATCATGAGAACAGAGCTGAAGTGAATTCCCATAGCAGTGAAATGCATTGCGCAAAAGGTGCGAGAATTAGGTGCAACTCGGGACCATGCAGGGCCACCCGGTGCTAATGCGGATGCGCAGCAAAGCAATACAGGATGCGACAGGCAATTTGCGCAAGGCATGAAAGGAGGTGAAAGCGCAAGGCATGAAAAGAGGTGAAAGCGCAAGGCATGAAGCAAAGCCTTACCGACTTATCAAAACAGTCTTTCATGCATGCGCAGCAAGGGGGGGCCGGCAAGGGGGGTCAATCAATGCACATCAAGGGGTCATGCAAAGGGGTCAAGCTGCCAGGTCATGCAAAGGGGTCAAGCTGCCAGAGAAGGTGCTGGGCATGGCAATCAATGCACAGCAAGGAGTCATGCAAAGGGGTCAAGCTGCCAATCCATTGTGAAGGACACCAAGGCAGAGGCTGTGCAATCGGATGGAGACAATGTAGACATTGCTAAGGAGGAGGAGATGGAGGAGGAGGAAGATGGGGATGGGGGCATGGAGGAGGAGATTCTAGTGCAGCGATTGTACAGGCGCTGTTGTTACCCAACAAGTTAGCATTGGCCCTCTTTCTACAAACGTGATAGCCTGTCATAAGTATAAGTTGTACTTTCGAACTGTTGAGTTGTGAGTTGTGAGATAAATAATTATGAGCAATGCGTTCAAGACTTTGTAAACAGCTTTCACCTTCCTCTTGACTGTCCTCTACAATTGATTTTGTATTGGAATACTTCGAAGGAACTTTCTCTCTCTCCAAACGAGCAAATCAATGTTACAATTGAAAATGAAGGGAATAGTCTCTTTCTCCGGAAAGCAACAAAACAATCTTACATAATAAATTGTAAGATATTTTCGTAAAATACACCAAAAAAGCAAAATCAATTAATTTGCGAAAACGATCTTACAAAATAAATTGTAAGATATTTTCGTAAAATACACCAAAAAAGCAAAACCAATTAATTTGCGAAAACGGTCTTACAATATTTATCGTACGATTTCAGTAAAATAAAAAATCCGTTCGGAAGCAGGAACGCCCATTATATGGACAACTTCTTGAGTGCTATACCCTTCGGAATTCAATCCATTATATCCGTTTCCATAAGCATCAAACGATATTGTCTGGGGTTTTAGGTAACCGGTGACAGCTACGGTTCCATTGAAATCCGCATTCGAACCGAAAACGGTGGACCACCTGTGATTCGTGCCTCCAAGAACTCCTGCATTCGCAGGGTATAAATTACTACCTACAAAAACATCACCTTTACCACTCAAATTCAGGCATAGATTTGTTCCGCTAGAAGTATTTCCTTGATAGTAAGAATTAATATGCGATGCATTATTAGCAGCATAAAAATCCATTTTCCAAAATATAGAATTACCAGCTGCACTTGTTATTCTCGGTCCTCTGATATAAGTGCGTTGGTCATATTCTGAAAACACTGCCCCATTAGGTGCATTTTTGTATTAAATATTATGTCGTATCCATCTGAAGATGCAGAATCTTGTCCAACCAAAAATTTTCCTGATACTATACCACCACTTTTGGGTAATGAAGCATTCGCCAAGTCATAAGAACTCTTGACTGCGGATGAACTTGCTGCAACTGTTGTACTGGTAGAATTTACAACTGAACTGATACAACTGCCACCAAATTTTGAAGCGGTCATTGTACCAGTGAAATCTGTATTTGAACCGAAAACGGTGGACCACCTCCTCGCGGTGTTTCCGAGTGTGCCTGCGGTATCACTGATCGAGGGGTAAACGCCATCGGTGTCTATACACATGAGCTCCTTAGAAGCATTGGAATCAGTTGCCACATAAAAAACATGTCTGTTGTTATCAGGTACCTGGTACCTTAAAGTGTATGCTGACACTCCAAAACCCCAATAGTCATGTCTATTTTGGTCGTTATTATTACCATATAACATCATCATTTTGGTTCTTGAAGGCCCCATTCCGATGAGGCCTTTGACATCGATATTGCTATCGAATCTGGCTTCTCCTTCCGCCACATGAAACCTTGAGGTAGGAGTATCTGTGCCTACACCTACTTTTCCGTCGTTCAAAATACTCATACGCGACACGCCTCCAGTGCTGATCCCGATTTTGTCCTCTCCAACTCTATAGATACCGGTGTTTGTTATTGACGGAGACGCAACCGTTCCGTCATCGAAGCCCCCTCCGACCTTAAATGAGACTCCGTTCTGGTATATGCCTCCTAAAATGTTCAGGTTGCTCATCGTTGCGTTGTTGCTCAACACGTTGCTCCCGGTTCCGGTACTAAGAGTGACCTTTGTGCGCCTCTTGTCACCCAAAATCCGGTGGATATGTTGTTCGCATCCAGGACACAGAGTCCTGTTGAGACTCCTGTGCCTCCTCTTGTCACTCCCAAAATCCCGGTGGATATGTTGTTCGCATCGAGAACACTGAGTCCTGTTGAGACTCCTGTGCCTCCTCTTGTCACTCCCCAAATCCCGGTGGATATGTTGTTCGCATCGAGAACACTGAGTCCTGTTGAGACTCCTGTGCCTCCTCTTGTCACTCCCAAAATCCCGGTGGATATGTTGTTCGCATCGAGAACACTGAGTCTTGTTGAGACACCAGTGCCGCCTCTAGCAATACCTAGAACACCGTTGGTGATGTTGCTTGCCTCTGACGCGAAGTTCTCTGTTGCTCTTGGTACGAGGGATCCTATTGGGCCCATCTCGAACTTGTCCGTTGACTCGTCAAAGAGGATCTGATAGTCCGGTTCGTCGCCTCTGTCCACAGAAATGCCAGCTGTCCCTGCCGACACACCGTTCTCCACCTGCCCTGAGTTCAGGACCATGATGTTGTCTTGAACGGTAACTGTCTGCGCATTCACTGTGAAATGGGAGCCGTTGACAGTCAGATTACCTTGGACCGTCATGTTTGAGGAGACTGTTGTCATGGGGGCGTTCAGGTTGACCTCCGATGTTGCTCCGATGGCCACGCGACCACCCGACCCGCTGGCCAGAAGGTCCACTACAGAGTTGAGTCCTGAGGTGGTTATCTCGACTCCCTTTACGGATGTCATCGTGGATTTTCCGAGACCCGTCGTCTTTATCACGATGCTCTGGTCCACATCAGCCTTGATCGCGATCGAGTCATTGTCAGTTCCCAGGACGGGGGTGTCCCCGAGGTACAGTGTGTTTTGGGAGATGTGAATCGTGTCGAACCACGCCTCCTTGAACGGGTTGAGTGCACTGCCTATGTACTGCGTGGACGATGTCGTCGGCATAATGTTTGACGCGACGACGATGTCCTTATCCACCGTCAGCGTCCCGTTAACGGACAGGTTCTCTCTCACTAACAAATCACGACTAATTTCGGTGTCACCGTAGCTATCGCAAACAAGTTGAGCTACCCCACCAGTGGTGATTCCATAAAACCCAATACCTGGGGAAAATATGCCGGTATTTGAATCGGTTTCGAAAGAGTATGCTGGTGCGTTGCTACTACCTGTGCTAGTGCGAATTGTGTTGGTGCTAAAATTATTACCAACGCTTGCGTTCCCGCTGAAGGTACCATTAACAGAGGAGATGTTGGACGAGGCGACGATGTCCTTATCCACCGTCAGCGTCCCGTTCACGGACAAACCTTCGCTATCCACGGTGACCCTTTTCACTCCGCCTGTGACGATACCGATGTTGTTTGTAGAGACATTGTAAATGCCTGTGTCCGTATCGTTCAAGAAGGCCAGCGTCGGCGCATTGGAAGTTCCGGAGAGCACTCTCACCCCCTTGATGGGCGGGTGGCTATCGTTCACCATGTTTGACGTCGATGTAGCCTGATTCGCGACCTCGCTTAATAGAATAAAAGACGCCATGTGTATATACCAAATGTAAAAAATAAAATCGTCAAGGTACCGCCTTTTTTTTGAGATGTACAAGTAATAAGTAAAGTGCGATGTCGGCCTCCCCCTATCCGTCAAAACCTCCTACGGCATCCTCTGCACCCGCGTTCGGGATCAGTCTTCCGTTTTTGGGTCCAAAACCTCCTACGGCATCCTCTGCACCCGCGTTCGGGATCAATCTTCCGTTTTTGGGTCCAAAACCTCCTACGGCATCCTCAGCCCCCGCGTTCGGGATCAATCGTCCGTTTTTGGGTCCCTTGATTAATAACGAAGCTAAGAGTTCTTCTCCCCCATCTGCTCCGTATTCTAATGGTTCCAAGACGCAGATTCCGGTGGCAGCAGGTGTGGGTGGGCAGAGAACGACGACCAGTCATTGAAAGCCGTTTTGTCTGCCTCCTCAGCGGAGGTCTCTAGCCGACTCTCTACCCTCATTCGCACGATCGAGGGGATTCCGCGCACGACGATGTTGCCGGACGCGACAAAGACTGCTTTGGTTGATTATTCAGCATCGAATGCGGCAGTCTTCTCGGATGTCCTGGCCCGGTGGAAGGGTTTCTTGGATGATAAAGCTGCCTCCGTGAAGAAGATCCGCGATAGCGCGCAGAAACTGAAGGAGGTTGAGGTGTTGATCAACTCATTTGAGAGTAACTACTCTAGTTTTGTATCGATGTCCAATCCCCGGAGTGTGGGGTGGGGTGGGGTGTCCCCAGCGACATCGGATGCTTCGAGAAACCGGATGAAAGTAAACATGATCGGTATCCTGAATGACATCACGGAGAAGATCGGTGGTATAGACGATATTTCCATAGATCCGCGTGATTTCACCCCCGCGCCGGACCATATTGTCATGGACGATGATGTTATTTTCACCCAGTACCAGCGTCAGGTTCGCAATCTGAAGGCCAGTCTGTTAGTAGCGATAAAGAAAGCGGGGATATCTATCAGTTGTTGAGTCCCGACACGTTTGTGTCATTGGTGAAGGAGCCTTTGGACGCCACTGCGAACCTTGTCCAAGACGGTACGAACAAGATGAAAGATGAGCTCCTTAATATTGTTGATCGGCAGAATAAAACAAAGGGTCCCGCTGGAGGGGACAATATCGGTGTTCTCCAACAGCACATTGAGGACTTGACGTATATTTTCGAGGCGACGAAGGATTTGCAGTACGTGGGTCTTCTGCTCGATGTTGATGAGGTTGTTTCTAAGTTGAAGAAGTTCTTAGAGGTTGCGAAGAATAAGCAGGGGGTTATGGATCGTTTGAAGATTGAGGATCTCGGTTCTTACAAAGAGACGACGAGTTCTTCTGCGGATGCCCCCAAGTCTATTTTTGACGAGTACAACAAGTTGAAGACTCCTTCTCGTACTCGTAATCCGACGTGGATTAAGAAGTCGGGTGGGTTGATGCACCGTCGTATTGACGACGAATTCCTTGATACGTACGTGAACCAGTTGAGTGGTTTCTATGAGAAGATCAGTGAAAACAAGCTTATTTCCGGTGGCATCGAGAATGCCAAGGGCCAACTCATTTCTCGTTTGAGTGGGTTGGACAAGCAGGCTTCTTTGGATAGGACGAAGAATGATGGGACCATGTTTTTGAATATGCAGTCCGCCCGTGAAATGAAGGTTGCCGCTTACAAGTCGTACATTTCTACCTTGCAGAATATCTTGAATACTTTTATGGAGGAGAACACGTCTTTCATTCTTGAGCAGCATCGAGACGCCTTGGCTTACGTGATGTATTGGGATGAGAAGATGCAACAGAATCCTGAAATCGGTGACGAGCTGTGTCGGAAACTTGTTACAATGTACCTTGAAACGCGTGACAAAATCGTGGATTACATCAATGAGAGTGTGATTCAGGTGATCATATCGGATGTGGATAACACGCTGGTGGTTCCGACGAATGTCACTAACGGGGCAATGATCGTGTGTTTGGACGAGAAGCAGGAGAAGATGGTTATGAAGTTGTTTGGTAATTTCATCGATTGGGTTGAGAAGAAGGGGAATTGGATTGTAGACTTGCACATTCGGGGCACGTTGTCATGGGTTGACGTGTTGATTACATTACATTACATTACATGTTAAAGTCTACTTGACACCGCGAGGGTGTATGAGACTCTGTGCTTTAAACAAAAAGAAAAAGGCAAAAAATTACATCAGGGGTGTGTCGAGGACAAACAAACCAACTCCCAACCACCGTTTTGGTGGCGTAGGTATTAAACCCTTAGAGCAGGACAGATCTCACCACTTACAGTGGCGGAGGTAAGAAGCTAACAAATGAGAAGTCTCAAGAAGAAAAAAAAGGGATAATAAATTACGGTGCCACTAAGCAGTCCAGGGCTTCTGTCTTGC
Organism: Microglena sp. YARC; assembly: GCA_022414725.1. NCBI lineage: Eukaryota > Viridiplantae > Chlorophyta > Chlorophyceae > Chlamydomonadales > Chlamydomonadaceae > Microglena > Microglena sp. YARC. The sequence goes on along the minus strand of JAJSRW010002105.1, from coordinate 20,096 downwards.
TCTTCTACAAGTAGAAGATAGTCGGCTAGGTTGCTCCAAAAAGACTTAGTGCCATTTTCCATTCATAAAGGTTCTGAATGTGGAATCGCAGAATTCCACATTCCATACGGTTAAGTCGGTATCCTCATGGACATGCCTATAAATATTGTAAACAGATTCTGGTAGCGGAGGCGAATATCATTATAAAAAGGGCACTCAAACATATGCATTTCATCCTCAGTTTTTTTGGAACCACACATTTGACAGTGTCTCATTGAGCGAGGGATGTGTGCTCTATCCACCACCCTCATTCTTTCTGTGTTCGCCAATGGGAACCCATTCTAAACTGTGCTATAGAACGAATCTGATCCTGCTTATGTAAGGCGGATGTAAAAGGAATCAAGGCCATTCTCATCATTGCTGTTGGCTGCGAACCATTTTTGGTATCGGAGGCGTTTAAAGCCAACCTTCTCTCATCAGGGATGTCTCTAATGCATTGGTGTCACTTGGGTACTTAAACCTCCATGACTCAAAAACTTCTGACATAATACCTTCGACATCGACAGCCTCCAAAATGTTGATGTTTTTACTGGATCTAGCTTGTGGAGAGCAACGCAAGTCATGAACCCAGCCAGTGTTGGAGTCAAAAGATTCCTCAAGAGCCATTCTAATGAGATCTCAGGTTCTTTATGTATGGTCTTGTTCCAGAAGCGCAAAGCTTGTTTAAGCAAGCAAAACACAACGGGGTTCTACCAGCTCTTCATGATAATATTAGATGTAGTAGATTGGCAAACACCCAACATTTGTTTAAGTATACTCTATGCCATTTCTCACAAGCATGGTCATTTGAGATAAGTGTGTTGTTCAGAATAGAAGGAGCCCACACCTCACAGCCAAAATTCAGGAATAGGTTGTACAGAGAATCAAACAGGTGGGTGAGAATATCAATATTGTATATCTCCATAGTATGGCATCGCCTACGAAGCATGTGGTGTGCCTTTTGGGCCTTAGTGAGCATCCTAGAAAAAGCAGCTTTTGCACGATTGCTTGAGTCACCATCCACAAAGAGGGATCCCAAGTAGATAAAAGATAACTTTGTAGAAAGTTGTGCTCCATCATAGACAAATTTGTAATCAGGATCCATGCGGGCCTCATCACAGAATTGTTTGTTGAAAACGACAATCTCAGTTTTCTTTATATTCACAGCCATCTTAGTAGCCTCGCAGAAATCTCTCTTGATGTCCCAGATGTTTCTGGTATCGTACGTGATCAAGGTCGTTCGTGTTTTCTTCATGTGGATGTCTTTGCGGTTTGCGTACTTTATGTTTCAGCGTCGGATTGAGAGCGATCCTACGACGTCGTACTCTCAGAATCCTCCATCCCCTACGTATTTCGTTGCCTTTTTTTTATTGTTTGACCTTGTATTCAATGCTTTGTTGTTCGTAGTCCTTTTGATTGTTGACTGGTTGCTTTCGGATCCTGTGGATCCGATGATCAAACGCAATCTCTGGGTTGCCATTACGGTTGACTATTGCGTGTCTAATGTTGTAATGAGCATTCTTGCTGTTTTGATCGGGTTGGTCGTTAAAGATAAGAGGTTCTTCAGGTACAGGTATGACCCATTGATAGGGATTCGTGCAATGAAGGACATTTTGTTCAACACCTTTATCGTTGTATTGTCTATTCCGTTTTTCCGTCTGATCGTTGAATAAAATCGGACAAGGGTTTCAGATCCACCTCGAGACTGTCATGTGGCTTACATTCGCAAGTATAGCCACTCTCCTCAAACCTTGCAGCAATGTGCACATGTGTACAACAATCGACCGTCTGTCCAAGTTGTACATTGAGAATTGGAATTGATTAATATACTGTACATTATTTCTGAGTGTAACGAGGTCCGCTAAATTGTATTTAATGAAACCGCTTCGTGTACGGCCCGTCAAGCAAAGAAACCTCCTTTCATGACGCATTGCACATCAACAAAGACCCCGTGTTTTTTGGGCCACGGTACGGGAAGAGGCGATGCTTAAGTGCGGCTGGTGGACACTCTCGAAAGTACGAAAAAGAAGTCAATACTTCTTCATGTTGTTGGTGTTGAGTGACTTGAACATTTCGGCCATGAAATCACCCATTCCTGGTGGCATCATCGGGGCGTTCCCGCATTGTTGTGATTGTTCTTTTCTTGTTGATGTCGAAATCGATTTATCGAGATTCTTGCTCTTGCTCTTGCTCTTGCTCTTGTTGTTATTGTTTTCGTTGGCGAAGGAGTTACATTTCCCGAAGGATGACATGATGCCCATCGCCTCGCCTACCAAGTCTGAGTCTCCGTTAGCCATTTGTTGTTGGATCTTTGAACTAACTGAGCTGACTATGTTTCCGAGGAGCCCATTGTTTTCGAATAGTTTTGATATATCGAGTTGTCCGTTACCACCATCTCCTCCTGAGAGCGATTCCGCAATACTGGATATGTCGATATCGTTTGCGATTTCCTTTGCGATTTTCCCTATCTTGCTGTTACCGCCCATTAGCGCCTTGAAGACCGCGTCCATGCCTTCTGTACCATCATCATCATTGCCTTCTGTACCATCATCATCCTTCGCGACTTCGTTTGCTAATCTCTTGAGCATCTCTCGTACATCCAGGTCGTCTATGTCGTCACCTATGAAATTACTGGCGCAGGTCTTAGTATTGGTATTTTTATCATTATTATCACCATCATCATTAGCCTTTTGCTGGATTTTTGATATGTTGTCTAGGACCACTTTCACGAGTGCTTCTCCATCTAGTGTCTTCGTTGGGTCATCAATCTTAGTCCATGTGAGGCACAGTGTTGCTAGGACTGTTAGGTACACTCGCACCTTGCTCTTGTCTTGTGTGGACGTTGCGATAGCTAGGGCCCTACCTGCACTGATTCCAGGATAGAACTCGAAGGAGTCGTGCACGGTCTTAAGTTTATCTTGATCCATGTTTGTGGTCGCTCTGCGTATTGCTGCGTCCTCTTCCGTTGAGGCATGGTTAGTTGATTCCTCTTGACCGACCGTCTTGTCGAAAACTCCTGCAGTTCCGCAAGAAGATCTGTGGAGTACCTGTTGTACACGAGGGAGAGCTGCCTGTTTGTGTGTAGCTGACATATTGTTTGGTGTTTTACTACTTTCACGTGTTGGAAAAAAGTGGATTTCCAAACGCACTCCACATAGACGGTATAAAAGAATCTTCGACAACAAAAATACAAATAGGATACGATCGCATCCTTTGATTACGTTAAAATGAACCTGACCACCGTTTCAGAGTTGTTGTCTACAAAGAAACCGCGAGTATGAGATCGCACATTCCCGTTTGCTGCGTTCTCTGAACCTGGACCGTGAAGAGACTACCCTTCGTTCCTACCTGACGCTTGTGAAGAACGACGTTACCGAATGGATTCGTCTCACCTCCATGGACAACACTAAGCCTAAGACGGCTCTTTTTGTTCCTTCTGGAGCGTTCTGTGGATGCGCGTGCAGATATTGGTGAATCGGAGTGCGACGAACTTGCTGAAATGGTTCGTAGGGAGTGGAAGCGTCTCCGCAAGTTGTGGTTGGTTGAGAAGCGTGCAGGGGCTTCTTCGTTATCTTCTGGCATTGAAACAGGGAGTCGCGACGTGGACATTGGTTGAAGACGCGACTGCGGTTTCTATCGGTAACTCTTTGGAGATTATGACTGCTCGGAACCAAGTGTTGCGTAGTGTGATCAATGTTTTGAAGGGCGTTATTGAGGACGTTACATGTCCTAATGCGACTGACACGGAGAAGTTGCAGATGGTCGTGAAGGGCATGTTTTCATTGATCGATAGCGGACGCGATGACATTGCGTGCGATGACATTGCGTGCGATGTCACCCTCCCCCATCGTCGTGAACAATGTTGATTAATTTTGAATGGAATTGGATTGGATTGTGTGTAAAGAATTGAATCGTCCAACATACAAAAATAAAAACAAACAAATTGTAAGATAAAGAATCCTTCTAATTCCAAGACTGACGGTGATCTACGGTCGAGTTCCGTTCCTTCGCATTATCAGAGGGTGTTAGTGAGAGCTCTATCTCCAACTACCTTAACCGATTGTCTACTTTGGAAACATCTGTGTTCCCTGAATTGAGCTTGGATATAATAGTTCTTGGAGGGACGTTCTGTTGTGAAGAAGTCATCTGCGAAGAAGTCATCTGCGAAGAAGTCTTTGGTTGTATCATCATCTCCGAAGAATTCATCTTTCACAACGGTAGATGACATCGACGCTGCGTACGACGTGTTGCGTGTGCGTTATTCTAACATGTCTACGCGACGTAACTTTTTGACCGCCATATTGGCCTTTCTGCGGTACACTCCTTCCTTACGTGACGACCCCCGCGCTGCATCTGCACGTGCTCGTTGGACAGAATTTCACGGACATGCTCGCGCGTTTCAAGAGTCTCGTTACAAACAGCACATGCCTTCGGAGCGGCAACTCGAGAAGTACGTCGGCCTCGACCAAATCGATTCAAGTACCAAGAGCTGAAGGGCGGAGATGTTACTAACACTACTCTTCAAGATTCCCTTGACATTTTGTTGTTGTCATTCGTCCTTTCGATGCCTCCTAAACGCGCTGACATGGGAGCTTTGCGTATCTACGAGGACACGGACCCTCGTTTGTCTTCAGAAAACTACCTTGTATTGCGCCGGGCGTCTTCTGCATCATCCGTTAATGCCACCGCCTACATCGTATTGAACAAGTACAAGACTTCCGCGTCCTACGGTCGTGTCGAGACGGATCTTCCTCATAGCGCCACCGCAGACCTCCTGGACAGTCTGCGTCACTGGCCACGCGACTACGTGTTCGTTACCCGCCGCGGACACAACCGACCGTTCGCCTCGAACAATGCGTACGGACGGTGGGTGCAGAGCGTGTTTTCTCGTCTGTTCGGACGTGCGACGGGAGTGACCATGCTACGACATATTTTCATCACTGAGAAGGTAGACCCGGGTTCGATGAACGATGACGAGCTGGAAGACATAGCGCGTCAAATGTTACACTCGACTGACCTGCAACGGAAGTATAACTGGGACCGCGCGAAGATCTGCGAGACGCTCTCTCAAATGTGTGAGCAGTGTACTGGAGGTAAATTACAGACAAAATCAACGAAGAAGAGGAAGTTCGGCTCCGTTGTGCATCTTCCCATCAAGTAAATTATTCCACAGGCTAAATAAATTATTATGAACTATTACAACCACTAAAACAAAACTATGGCGACTGGGATACCTTTGGCGACATTAACGATCGCTCCATTTTCAGGATATCAGTTCACTAACTCTGCAGTTGGAGATTTGCTGATCCACGGTATCAACGGAGGCTCTTCTCAAAAGATTCTGGTAGGAACACAAAGCAATAATTATGCGCTAGTTTCGTTCGAGCAAACCGAGGTCACAGTGAGGGATGCCAAGTTGTCCATGATGAACGACTCAGGCGGAGTGCAGCTCTCCGCAGAGGGGGATGTAATGTACACCACAGGGTCCATCATCCCAGCATCGACATGCAACGTGACCTTTCGGATCTGATGCATCTCGATGGGAAAGTATGTACGTCAACAACTTCACCATGAGCGGCAAGGCCCAGCTGGGGTCCAATGTGTCAATGTCCAATGCTACAGGTAAGGCAAACATCTGGTCCTCAGGGACCTACTTGGGTGTTAACACCCCCAACCCGACCCAAGAACTTGACGTGAACGGGTCCATGAACGTGTCATCTAACGTCACAATCAGAGAGACGCTAGATGTCGGGCTATCAACCACCTTGCAGGACACCCTACTGGTAAATGGTGCTGCCACCCTTTCCAATTCTCTGACTGTTGACGGAGCCACCACCCTCGATAATACCCTACTGGTAACTGGTGCTGCCACCCTTTCCAATTCTCTGACTGTTGACGGAGTCACCACCCTCGATAATACCCTACTGGTAACTGGTGCTGCCACCCTTTCAAATTCCCTAATAGTTGGCGGATCTGCCACTCTTGCCTAACACTTTGTTGGTGACCGGTGCATCCACCCTCTCCAATTCTCTGATTGTTGACGGCGCTACTACATTGGATAATACCCTAATGGGACTGGTGCTGCCACCCTTTCCAATTCCCTAACGGTGGACGGTGCTACCATTTTGGACGACACCCTGCTGGTCATGGGTGCGTCACGTTTTCCAACGAGGTCTCTTTCGCGAACAGTTCCACCTTCCTCAGTAACGTGACTGTCCTCGGGCAGCTCAGCGTTGACACCGTCACCTACAATGTGAGCAACATCGTTGTCTTTGCATCCGAGGAGTTGCGCAGCAACTTGCTTGTGGAGGGTGTCCTGGACGCGCGGAGCAACGTGTCCTTGGGTGGCAAAACCTTGATTGGCGACGACTTGACTGTCGATAGCAACGTTTTTATACAGGGGGTAACCACCCTGTCCAACGACTTGATCGTTACAGGCAACACATTCTTCCTAGGATCTGGTGGTGCGCAGACATTCGAAGGCGCGGTCATAATCAAAGATACTCTGGATGTCTATAGCAACTTGGTAGCGAAGTCCGGTCTCCAGGTGGATGGGGTGGCGTCATTCTCCAATGACGTTTACGTGTCGAGCAACTTTGCGGTTCAAGGAGTCACCACATTTGACGCACTCGAGGTGACCGGTGCATCCACCCTCTCCAACACCCTCATTGTTGACGAGCCACTATTCTCGACAATACCCTGTTCGTGACCGGGGCATCCACCCTGTCAAACTCTGTTAACGTGTACGGTCCAGCCAGTCTTCGGAATGACCTCTTCGTCGCAGGAGCATCCACCCTCTCCAATACCCTAACTGTAGACGGTGCCACTATTCTCGACAACTCCCTGCTTGTGACCGGCGCATCCACCCTCTCCAACACTCTCATTGTGGACGGTGCCACTATTCTCGACAATACCTGTTCGTGAATCCACTTTGTCCAACTCGTCGACGTGTACGGCCCCGGTCTTCAGAATGACCCTCCTCGTGATGGGAACGTCCACCCTCTCCAATACCCTAACTGTCGACGGTGCCATTATTCTCAATAACTCCCTGTTTGTGACCGGTGCATCCACGCTCTCCAATTCCCTCACTGTGTCCGGAGCAGCCACTGTCGACAATACCCTGTTTGTGATCGGGGCATCCACTCTGTCCAACACCCTAACGGTCGATGGTGCCACTATTCTCGACAATTCCATGCTCGTGACTGGCGCATCCACCCTCTCCAATTCCCTCACAGTGGACGGCGCCACCACCCTCGCCAATACCCTGTTTGTGACCGGGGAATCCACTCTGTCCAACTCCGTTGACGTGTACGGCCCCGCCAGTCTTTCAGAATGACCTCCTCGTGAATGGGAACGTCCACCCTCTCCAATACCCTAACTGTCGACGGTTGCCACTATTCTCGACAACTCCCTGTTTGTGACCGGCGCATCCACGCTCTCCAACACCCTCACTGTGTCCGGAGCAGCCACTGTCGACAACTCCCTTCTGGTGATCGGGGCATCCACTCTGTCCAACACCCTAACGGTCGACGGGGCCACTGTTCTCGACAACTCCCTGTTCGTGACCGGTGCCTCGACTTTCTCCAACACAATGGCCGTGACCAGCTCTGCAAGCTTCCTGAGCAACGTGACCATCCTTGGTGAACTGAGTGTGGACTCTATCACTTACAACCTGAGCAACATCGTCATCTACTCGTCCGAGGAGATTCGCAGCAACTTGTTGGTGGAGGGTATCCTAGATGTGAGAAGCAACTTTAGGGTGGAGGGAACTAGCATGCTCTCCAACGAGCTTCACCTGTTTTCATCGGCGACCCTGTACAACGGAGAGTCCACTGTGACTCTGAGCAACTTGGGAGGATCAGCGACTCTGTCCGCAAGCTCCAACAACTTTGGTATTAACATGTTCCCTACCAGCAATGCGGAGTATACCGTAGACATTAACGGTGACATCAACTTCTCAGGAAAGATCTACCAAAATGGGGCCGTTTTCAGTGGCTGGAAACTCCAACCAGTGGGGCAACTACATCAACTCGAACGCCGCATTCAGCGGCCCCTCAACCGCCACCCGACGCGTTGCTAGTGTACCAGTCAAACAACCTCGCATTCTCATTTAGCAAACACCTCAGGCTTGGTGTCAATGTATACATCGAACAAATTCGTCGGCATGGGCACCTCTAATCCATCGCACGAGCTAGACGTGGTGGGATCTGTGCGCGCAACTGATGGCGTCTACGTGAACAGCAACGAGTCCTTCTTCAGGGGCGTGCGATCTGACTGTGTAGCAGGAGTTGCAGGCGCTTCCGTCTTCCGCGGCGACGTGTGGGCGAGTTCTACTACATACACAACCGGCACCGGTATCCTCAACAAGGTGCAGCTGTTGGGCAGTGGTGCAATTGTCGACAACCTCGCCTTGGAGAAATCCGTCCCTGGCACTTCTAACAGGAATCTCCCGCTTGCATGGGACGAGTTTATCACCTGCGCGGGGGGTGACGTTGTTGCCCAAAAACCTTTTCACCACCGGCTCCTCGATGGTCGACGGCTCATTGTCCGTCATAGGGAGTCTGACAGGAAATAGTGCAGTTCTTAAGTCAGTGGTCATCAGCGGAGGACATTCCAACTTCCACACTGACGCGGATCAATCTCATCCAACACGACCACCGTTCTTTCGTTACATTACCGATGGCTTCTTCAAACGTTGCATTGGGGTCTGTCCTTTTCGAGGTCAATGGAGACACTGCCCTGAACAGTTCTCTTGCCTTGCGTTCTAACGCTTTTGTTGGCGGCGCTTTGTTCGTTGGCTCGAACATGAACTCGAATGCTCCTTCTCTGCCTAACGCCCTTGCCCCCGAGTTTTCTAACGTTCACCTTGACGTTCAGGGTGACGTCGTGATAGAGGACGGTCTGTTTGTGCGTCGAACTGCTGCTTTCGACGGGCGTGTGGGTGTGGGTATTCACGAGCCTGGCTACCCCGTGGACGTGCAGAGTAGTGTGGAAGGTGTTTCCATGAACTGTTCTGCGAAGGTGACCGCCTCCGAGTTCGTTAGTCTTCTCAGACGCACGTATCAAGACTGGCATTGAGGCTTATGTTGCGGACGACTTGATTCGAGCGTCTGTCCGTGAAGCGATTTGAGTACGTTGACACCGTGGAGCACCCTGGTTCCATGGTCGGTTTCATCGCTCAGGAGGTCGAGAGCGTGGCTCCTGATTGCGTGAGCACGACCTCGGTCTTTCGTGACCGACATTTATAGCTCCCTCCCCATTATTTCTCGTGACGACAGGGAGTGTGTGGTCTCCATATCTGATGTGCATCTCTCCGCTGATACTAACGCGCGCATCGTCGATGATGCAGTGCTTAAGTGCCGTTCCCAAGGTGGCGAGACCTTCTTCGTGACCGTATTGCATCGTGAGGGTGACCTGGTGACCGTTTTGTCTTCTATCGCGATGCCTGGTATTGAGGACGAGGACGTCCTCTTCGTGTTGGGAACACGTGTGGATGACTTCAAAGATGGTTCGCACTGATCAGATTAACGCTATCGCCGTCGCTACATTGCAGAGCCAGAAACAAGCGAATCGGCGCACTGGAGTCTGAGGTCCGCGCCTTGTGGAGAGTCTCAAGAAGTAACATTTTCTTTGGATACTTTGTATTTCACGGTAGATTCAACGGTTTACAGTCGGAGACGCAATAAGTAGATAGCTTACTTTTGGACCTTGACGTTCTTCACACCATCTTCTGCTTCTCAACAGTTATAGACCGTCGATTTGGGACTCCTTTGTACTGCTGTCTGCATTCATGTTGACAAGCAAAAATATCGCTGCATGTCTTTAGATGCTTGAATTTTTTGTGTCAATCACCCTGGTATTGACAAGGGTTACAAATCTTGAATTGGAGATCCCAAAAAAGCTGTGACATGCAACATTCGTACGGGGATATTCTCCGGTCTATTATTTTAGCTATCGTCGTTATTGCATTACTGATTGCATTACTCTACCAGAGGATGTTAGGGGCAAGATATCGTGAGACATTCGAAGAATCCTCCTCTAACAACCAGAAGTACTTGTCTGTCGTTCATACCCAGCCTTCGCATCGTGTGTTTATCGATGACATTGAAGAGTCAATTACGACCGACGTCATGTCTGTGTTGGCCCCATTGGATGCTTATGGTCTTACGGTTGTCCGTGGTTCGAAGGGACCTGATGCGCTTCGAAAACTCGAAAAAGAACGTGGGTACACTCACGTCACATATAGCAAATTGATCGTTGCGGATGCTCTCTCCGCTTCGATATCTTTGCCTACAGGTTCACTTTTGGTCGTTACCTTGTTCGACTCTTACAGCATCTTGTTGTTGTTTGCGGGCCCCTCGATGTCTTTCTGCGTCATCCTCATCGACGCTCCGTGGAATTGCCGCCGAGAAGGGGTCATCATCCCTAGTTGTCCATTGTGTGGGGCAAGTTTCCGCTGGAGCTGTGAGTATTCTCGAGAAGCTAATGCAACGCCAAAATAACACGAAACCTGTTGTGCCCGCAATGACACTAATTACCGCACCTAGAAATATAGATCCGACTCTGACTGCTGATACTTCATCTAAACTTCATAAATACGACGTTCTGGCAGTATGGGGGTCTCCTGAGTTCATTCGTGTGACGGTGAATGCAATGGGTAACAACACTAGCGCTGGTGTTAGGTGTTTGCAGTACACGGACGTTGATGACACGGCTGATTTGATGGCGGTGTCTCCGTCTGTGCTCCCATCCGATGTCGATGTGAAGAACATTCTTCCTGATGCCCGTATCGGAGTAGAGCCATCGACCCGAGTGATGGCGGTGTTCAAGAGCTATACGTCCATACTCACGCCACCAAGCATCTCTACGCCTGCTTCTGAATCCGCATCGACTTCGGCTTCTGGCTCTGCATCGACTTCGACTTCTGGCTCCGCATCGACTTCGGCTTCTGGCTCTGCATCGACTTCGGCTTCTGGCACCGCATCGACTTCGGCTTCGGCTTCTGTTTCTGTATTGAGTGCTGACCCTGCTTTGTCCGCGCCTATCATCAGTATCAACATTCCTGTCTCTGTATTAATAGCGAGGATGGTGCCGACCACGTGGGCATGACGAACTTAACTCTTTGGCAAGAGTCTTTAAAGATTTCTCCTGCTGTGAAGGATGCGCTTGCGCATGCGAACGAGAAGCTTATGGGTGGGTCCGTGTCCCAGAAAAAACGACGAGACGTTTGATGTTGGTGAAGGTCGTCGTCAGCTCTGATTCTATTGGAGGTTATTATGACTCAGACGACACTCCATTACTGATTGTGCCTCCTTCGAATCTCGAGATGCGTTTGGTGCGCACGGATTTATTGTTTCACCGGGGGCGGGCGTGTGGACCGTCACCGTACGTGGCTTGCTTCTGTGGGTGGCGACAGCGCCATTGTCCGTGCTGGTGACGTCGTTTTACTAGAGCAACAGGTTGATGCGAGGAGGAATGGGTCTTACTATGTGTTGGATGTGACCTCTTCCACCTGGCTGTTGACGACACACTGGGTCTTGCGTGAGGAGAATTCAAATTCAGATTCAAATGAAAAATCGACTCAGTTTCGGTGGTTAATGTTGACCTGCGTGCGCGGCGCGCCCAGGTTATAGTGAATAGGGGTGGGCACCGTGTTCGGTGGTGGCGCGGTTCCCCATGCATAATCCGCTTGCGTTCTTCCTCCTCTGCTTCTACTGCACAGACTTTTTCTGGTGGGACGCATCGATTCGTTTGACATGGTTAAGAACACCCTTGTCGTGGATATAGTATCGGCTCAGCCGACGGACCGTGTGTCCGACGAGGATGCCGTTGTGGAGGACGATATGTTCGGGTCTGGGTTCGTTTGCTCCACCACGTCGTCGTCTTCGGGTGTTTTTAATACGCGTTTTGCGTGTATGAATTCAGGTGGTGTGTGGGACAGACCGTGCACGGAAGACGAGGATTGTCCCTTTTTTCGTTTGGGTAGGGTGGCAGCGTGCTTGGGGGGTGTCAAGTTCCGTCGGGGGACATGCGAGATGCCGCTAGGAGTTTCAACGCGAACGGGTTTCGAAAATACAAAGGGAAGCCTGTTGACACCCCCCCATTATTTGCATTCGAAGGCGTGGCTCCGTTGAATTTTAGTTAGAATTTCCTTTACGAACAGGGAATTTCTGTTCGAACTCCGCAGTGGGTAAGTTTTGCGTTTAACGATCATGTATTTTATTGTTCCGTTGACTGTAGGATAATGGAGACGTCAGAGGATATTCTCCAAATTGCTATAGATCTTATTCGCCGTAGCCAGACCTACGAACCTAAGATAAATCTGGTTAAACCAGAAATCTCTGAAAAACCAGATGTCGGTCAAACTATAATTTCAAACACAAACAACGAGCCCGAAAAACACAGATCCCGACGGGTTCGTGCACGTTGACGCTTCTTCGTACGCTGTAGGTACATTCAAAGGATCTCCAGAAAAGGATCAGGTTAGCAGAGATCCTCTGGATCCGGTCAGCAGAGATCCTCATGATTATTATTGTGGTAGCAATCCTAGCGTATCCGGAAGTAGTCTTGTAAACACGACAGGGAGTTTCGGCGTTACTTTCCATCGAGTACGCTGAATTCGCCCAGAAGTATCCGTACCTCTTCCGCATGTGCACGAACGTTCCTTCTCCAGAATCAGCAGATAACTTGATCAAGATTCTGCCTATGATGCTGCGTCAACGAGACCGCGTCATTGTTGCAGAAGGACAAGGTGATGGTGACAATAATAATAGTAATAATGTTTTATCCGACCGACTTAAGTCGGCTACGGAGATGGTCATGCAGCGATTGAATGACACGTACATTGCCCCTCTGGGTATCAAGCCCGTCAAATCGAGTAAGAAAAAGTAGGTCTCTGACTGTAATTTTCAATAATTAATGAAATCGAATAATCTTCCGGACCTGTTTCTGGTTTAAGGGGATAGGGTGTCCCAAAAATAGTTACAACTCTTATGTACACGAAAAAACCCATGCATTGACGTTTTTCTCACGGCAGGAGGCTTAAAAGGATCGTACCAATACGGGTTCTTCAAGGAGTTTGTAACGATACGTCCCACTGTCCGCATCAAACCGCATTTTTGGAGCGTCCGTAGGTTCTCTAAATGCAGCTCGATATTGTTGCGACGCATGACATTCTGGACATGTACTGGCGTAACCTTGATGGAAAACACCCATTTGATCAGATATGGTCCCTCACTACAATCGGTTTCTTAGTTCAAGGCAAAAATTCTTACACTTTAAAGGATAATATTTGGCGTGTTCTTCGTAATGGAAGTATTTTCACGTCATTGCGCATCGATGAGGTAGAGAAGTTCTGGTGGAGTCTATCCCTGCAGATATGTGCGCCCTTACGGAACGCCTAAACATTGTAGTTTACGACCGCTTAATGAACGCACCTGTGTATTGTTCCATTTCGAATGTGCATCCTGTGAAACGCTTGGAGGCTTTGCGTGTATTTGAATGCCTCCACAAGGTTCCCGGGGTTGGTCAGAATGCGTGGAGATCGTTTATTAGACGGCATATTCGTGGGCCGCGAGGATGTAAAACGTCAACATCGTGCAACCAGGGACCACGAGGATGACATCTCCTTGTCCTCGACACGTGCTCGGATTTGTTAATTTCTGCTGACGATAGTTACTGCACTGTCACGTTCGTCCTCGGGTGACAAAATCAAAAGTGAATGTCATTTTGCGCGTCAGAGATGGACATCGATGCCCTCATGTGACGAGAGGTGAACGGGACGCGCGCGCCGTTTTGACATACTTTTAATCTTGTACGACCAACCGCTTCAATGAGTGAGTGCGGTACACGGGGTGGGGAGGGCCATTGAAGCGGGGAAGAACGCGGCTAGAAAGATAATTGTCCTCAATAGGAGCTCGATGTTCCTTGCAAGTGCTGGTGAAGCGGTTCCTCCTGTGATCTTTTGTCGGAAGAAAACGGACTAGAAACACGTGTCCATGATGCCCATGGGTAACAAAGTGACGAGTGCGAAGACGAGGCTGCCACTAATGATATCATGAATCGCTTCCCCATGCACACTCGTAGTAGTAGGAGTATTGGATTGTTGAATCTGAGGCATCTTTACCTCTTTCTGTAGATCTTGAAGAGACGCGTCAGTTTGATCATGGTTGACATGGTTCATGTTTCCGGTATTAGTGGGGTAGTTGTTGACATGAGCCACGCTTCCGTTATTATTAGGGTCATACGTAGCGGTTTGTTGCAACGCAACTTTGTTGTTGTTGATTTTGTTGATTCTGCATAGGTTGCATAGGTTATATTTTGCATAGGTTTGCATATTTTGCATAGGTATGTTGGGGGTGTACGTTGGTGGTGGAGGTGTCTGCATTTTTGTTGGGTTGGTTATTACTATTATTGTTTGTTGAGTTGATGAATTCGAGTGTTTCGCGGACGGTATCTTCGTCATCTTCGTCCAGGTCTGCGTCCTTCATTTTCGTAGAATGCGGGGATGGGCATGAACGTCGTTGCCATCGGGTTTTTGTTGTTGGTGGTGGTTGGGATGGGGTGGAGATGCGTTCAGCATTTGGATTTGAATTGGGAATACAAAACGAATCGTCACGAAAATCAACGCATGAGAAAAAATAGGAACAACCGGTTGTCATTGCGGATAGCGTGTGTGGAAATACCTGCGTTATCCTTTATCGTGTTTTTTGTTTTTGTAGAAGGCGCGTTGTTTGTACCCGATGTGTATGCGGACCGCATTGTCTATTATCATTGAAACGTACAATGCGAACATGGTGACCATCGTTGGGGATATTAACGTTCAGCTTCCAGACCTTTTTTAATTACGCGCGCATTTGATCCAATGTACACGCCAACTGCGATACATGTAGCGACAGTTTGTATCAGGCGATCGCTGCTCTATGCTTGATCTTTGATGAAAAGAGGAGCGTTGTTGCGAGTCCTGCCGTTACCACACAAACGTACACGAACAGTTGTTCTCCAATCATTTGACAACTACTTGTTTTTTTTTGCAGTGCTCGGAGCACGAGGTTTCTTTCTCCGCCCCCACACGATACCTCTTGCTCCTTGAAAGAAAAGATATCGTTATGACGAGGAGACATGTCTTGAATAGGTATAACAACACGATGTATTGTTGTTGCGTTGCTAGGAACTCGCCGATTTCATTTACTTGCACGTGTTGATGTTTGCAAAACGCGTGCAGAGCCGATGAATGCGATTCCTGCTATACCGGTGATTACGTAAGGAAGAATTGTCTCTGATGTTGATCCTGCTTGCAATCATGTTTACAAATTACTTTACAAAATCGTACATCTTACTTTATCATGTGCACATGAAGGGTCGCGCGTGATTCTCTTGGACCAGTATGTCGTTAACGCATTGTGTTGTTGTACGAATTTCTCGTCTAGGAATACGCGTGCTAGGACTCGTCCGTACTTGTCGGACTTATTCGGAGTGCACTCTGCCCATGCGAAGTACGACGACGTACCGTCGTTTGAAACGATTCTTCAGTCTTTCTCATCGAGGATGGGTGTTTCCGAACGGATCAAGAGTTGCGCGCTAGACGGTTGCGGGCATGTCGTCCTCTTACATCTTCCCGCGCATTTCGGAGTGTCGATGCGAATAGAAGAAACCTGAACTTTTTGCAAAACAGGCAGACGACGCCTCTAAGTTCCCAGATGGCACCTTAGTGATAGCGGTTATTGTGTCACCGTCATACACGTCAACGACCTTTATGAGCACGCGGCCTGTGAGCGCGAAGTAATCGCAATTGTTTGACCAAAGCGATTCCATTTTGTACAAATGTTTACTTTAGATACATTTATAAAAATACTTTATACTTAGTCAAGTCATACTCAATTATGGTTAGTTGACAAATTTTCTAAAAAACTCACCAAGAGTATGCCGTGTTGAAAACCTTGTTGAATAAGACAAAGTGCCGACATTGTAGAAACCTCTGGTAAACCAGTATCTCTCCCTTGGTGAGTAGCCAAACACGCTTTCGTATGTCCAAATGAAGTTTCGTCGATCGATACAAAAGGTTCCTTTGGCTTTATGAATACGATTTCTAATATAAGAATCAGGCCTGGAGAAGAACTTTGCTTTTTCTTTGTGACAAGCCTTTATTTGACGCGATCTATTTTAATGAACGCCGAGATCTATTTTTAATGACCAAATCCGATTTGTAGGTTTATTCCGTTTGTACACTTTTTTAGTGGGGTTTGAGATCCACCTCGAGACTGTCATGTGGCTTACATTCGCAAGTATAGCCACTCTCCTCAAACTTTGCAGCAATGTGTACATGTGTACAACAATCTATCCAAGTTGTACATAGAGAATTTGAATTGATTCAATATACTGTAACATTATTGACCGGTTGACTGTAACGTCTGTCGACGCCTTATACCGTGTTGTATTGGGATGTGGTTCATTTTAATGTTCCACCGACTGTAGAATACATTTTACACATGTTCGCGATTCCCAAGTATGTGATCCTATCAGTTGTGGCCGCCATGTTATGGGGTTCTTCGCATGTCATCGACAAACTCGCCCTGTCTCACATGCCTCCTATCTCCGTAACTATACTCAAATATATTGGTTGTTTATTTGTATTCGTTTTGGTTGCATTTGCACTATTTTTTTAGTAATTGTGTGAAAGTCTTCTCAGAAAAAATAACTCTTCATAGAATATATTGGCGTTGTCCGCATCCCTCGCGCGGTGTCGTATGTCTTTGGATATCAGGGGTGGTAGGTGCCATATGGTATGTTCATTTTTGTGAAATGCTCTCTCTAGTGAACCCCATCTCGTCTCATCCATTCGTGAGCACCCAGTATTCAGTCTGATCATTGGGTTATCAAAGGAGTGCGCATAAGATTAAAACAAGTGATTGCGATGATGGGTCATTCTAGCAGGGGTGGTTGCTAGCGAGTCATTCTCGGAGAAATTTAAAAAAAGTCCGCCGGAGGCAGGAAATTTTTAAAAAAATCGCCAAGAGGATTGCAACGCCCATTTATGTTAAATTGTGTATAAGGAATTTTTCTTCTCATGTGATCAATGAATTAAACCAACATGGCTCCTGTATATGCCAACCATGCGTACTCGTCCGCTCTGAGCGAAGGAACTGTACAGAGCCTTCTACCATGATGCCAAGACCTTTTTGCGAACGATATCGAATGGACGTTCCCAGATGGCTGCGGAACTAAGCATCGTTTCTCGCTTTGATGAATGGTGTTGAAGAAGGTGAATGTACGCTTGCCGTTCAAGTACTACTTATGTTTATGATGGAGGGTCCCTTCGGGGACCATTTGCGCACGTTGTGACAAGAAATTCTTCATGGGAGGACCCGCGTTTCGCTATTTGATGGATACGATGCGCTGACGCAACTCATCCGCAAGCAGTTGAATTTTGTAGACAGTGAGTACCGTGGACTCGCCATTTTTTTTATCGTTATCCAAGTTTGTCGGCTCGATGCACTGATATCATCGATCATAGAAACTCAAGTACGAGAACTGGAATTCCGCGGGTATATATTTGAACAGTTGGAAAGAGAAACACCAGTAGAACTACACTCAAAAGATTGTTGTATTGTACACAGTTTACACTTCGACGGAATACTAAAATGAAACCGCTTTCTGGAGTGTACGGTACAACCTTAAGTGTAGCAATCCCACTTAATTTTCTGGCAGTGGAACACAATCATGTTTTTTTTTGTACCCATCATCAACAACACGCATCCTGCAAAATGGAAGCCGGTCTCCCCTTGACACAACAGTTCATGCAGTGCAGTTATGCGATTGTGGGGGCTGTCAATGGGAGGTGTTAGATGATGGTTCAACGAATGTTTTTTGTAGAGGTACTCCTCTACACGAGAATCTCCGCGTTTGTGGAGTTCCCTGTCGAAAAACGATGACTTCCTGCACAAGCCCATCTGACGATCGACGGCTACAAATCTCCAATAACTTTATCGTTAATCTTGTAGAATTCCCATTAACAATTTAGGTTGTTTCGTTGTACCTTGTTCGACCTGTAAAGCTGTTTAGTATCACATGAGACAACCCACTCATCTCCATGCAAATTTTTCTTGTGGAGTAAACCAGGAGGTACCATGATAAGCTACACCAGGACCATATTCATGAAATCCAGACAACCAATTGTTACCGTAGACCATCAAAATACGCTTTCGTTATTCGCCTGTAGAGTATCGAGCGAGATGATAGAGTGTGTATGTTTTCAGGTAGAACATTGCTAGGAAACTTATACCCGAAGCAGTACCCACCTCGATATGCAGTTTATAGATCCCTCCCAAGGGATCTTATAGAGTCTCCAACTGTTATGGTACCCCATAACCCCACGCCTGGATTTTCGGTGGCGTGCCTCCCGTTTCCTGATATACATCCAAACTGCTTTGTGCCAACAGTGCGAGGCTCTCTGGTGTGTACCACGCGTATAAGCCGATCACGTCCGCGGGGCTCTCGGTTGAGCCTCATGCTTCCTCGGAAGTCGGCGGAGCTGATATGCGACGTCTGCTGCTCGCGTCGCCGCAAAGACACGTGGGATCTCGTGTAGACTTTGGACGATGTGTCCTATGTGGACTTAGGTGTGTACGAGAGCCCTCAGATGAACACTCTCTTTATCTGTCCATTTGCCAGTAAGATTTCTCGCTAGTTATGACCACCAGGAGGTCCACGAAGTCGAGAATCGAATTTACGATGCTCATATGTGGCCCTAGAAGACTATGAAGGGTAGGGATGGAGTTGCCCGATTCAGATGCCATTCGATGCCGTTATTTCGGTAGAACGAGGTCGGGAAAGTTCAGATCTGTGAGGGACGGTGTAGCCCCCCCACTCCCAATTATAGTGGAAAGAGACGGCATTCTCCCAAGGAGCCCCGCCGCGACGGGTCGCGCAGGATGAGTAGAATCGTGTTGTAACCAATTGGATTTCCCTATCAGTTGTGTTGAGCAGAGTGGTATGCCTCGTAACTTCGTGATAGTTCATTTTTAGTGACATTTGTTTGTCTATGATGATTTGAGAATTGATCTTTCACTCTATGTTCTTCACAATCGAGGAGAGGTTTGCGTTTCTTTAACGCATCACAATGAGCATTCATGAAACTCTGAACTTGAACACATCTGTCGGTATAGTGCTTTTATGTTGGTGGAAATAGCCTGAATAACATGAAACAATTTCCCTTTCTATTATTTTGCATGCCAAAATAGTTGTTGTTAGCGGGATGCCACCGTTACGAAATCGAATATTCTTTGCCAAGCCTTTGGATTGTATGAACCCTCACACTCCCACGAAGGTGAACCCATACGATGTTCCTGGGGTTCCATGTTTGTTGTCCGACAAGATTAAGTAATGTTCCTTTTTAATACATTAGCGTTCACACAGAGTTTACGTGCCCGAAGCGCACATACTGTCTGGGTTACGTTAGGCGGTCCTGAGTTTGGGTAGCCCCGCGCCGCCCACCCGGCGGGATCGCGAACGAGTTTCCACGAGATTACATTGGTGTTATCAAGAGAAAGCTGTGGCAATTGGGAGGTATCCAAATGGATAGTGGAAGGCCCTTGCGCAGCAGCGGGTCGCTGAAGTATTTCTTTGTACTCCACGTGACTTTGAGCTTGGAGTGGATTTGTTTGGGGTGCTCCTACGCGTAGGATATGGAAAGTTGTCCAGGTGCAGATCATGTGAGGGAGAACGGGTCTCCGTCTAAACGTCCATCTCAGGTCGGTCAGGGGGAACTCCTCAGAGTACACTTAGAGTAGGATGTATCGCCATTCATCTATTAGATATCACAGATGGCAATGGACCGTCCCATTAGCCGCTCGGATAACATTTTCGATACCAGACGACTATGACACTCTTGGAATCCTGCCCACATGTTTGGATTCTCCCTATCCAGTTGTTAGTAAGCTCGAGAGGTGCGGTGTGCATGGAGGCTCGACGCGCTCACAATTCAACAGTGAGTAACTGTGTCAGTAGTTCAGTTCCACAGTGACATTTGTCTAATGAGGTTTGTTAAAGAAGGATCTTTCATGTTTTATCTCTTCTTCCTT